>CATIWQ010097116.1:0-12034 GCA_949673415.1 Euphorbia schlechtendalii | reverse complement strand
GAATGCACTCATCCTTAATAAGTTTATTAGGAGAATTTTTGGGATCGAAGACTCTCTTACCTGATAATTCTGCCCAAACTCGATTTGGTTGAAAAGAATCCATCATGCTCGATGAATTAACAATTTCAAATCCGAACCATTACCCATCATCTCTCTTGTGATGGTGTAATGTCGTCCTTGATTACGAAATTAAATTGCCCTCTTCCTTACATCTTCATAGTCGAATTTTACTAGACATTCAAGAATCCAATCTTGATTTTGTGGAAAACGCAAATCCATAAACTTTGTGAGTCCAAGAGCTAAAAGATAAACCTCCATCTCTCTACGGAGATTCAATGTTTCCAAGAAGACTAAATCTAGGAATATCATTCCCGTGATATCCAATTTATTAAGCTTTTGATAGCTTTACCTTCTTCTCTTGTCCTTAAAGGGAAAGGACAATCATACTCCTCTTGGTATGTTTGGCTTTCTCTTCTATTTGCATATTTCTTCAAAGGCATTTTGATTATTTTGAAGTGTAAAGGTTAAGAAGAAAAACTTGAATGTTGAAGGTTGAAGATGAAAATTTTTTAGAGATTTTGGAAGCTTTTTGAAGATTGTGGTGGCTAGGGTTCAACTTAAACCTATTTATAGAGGTTTAAGAGGTCTCTAATTGGTCATATAACAATATAGTTGTTATTGCTCAAAACTAGCTGTTGATGGCAGTTTTAGCCATCTGTCGCGTGTCAAATCACGATCTGTAACGATTATAATTTGCCCGTGTTACAATCACGAAAGATTGTTGCGATCATGATCTTCCTCACGATAGAAACAGATAGTTCACTACAAATTATCACGAGCACGAGTTGAATGTCGCGGTCTCGATCTTCTTTAATTCTTCAAATTTTCAATTTTTAGACTTGTACCTAAAATAACTTAAGAGAGACACATTAATATGTTAAATATAAATATTATTATTTAACACATTTGTGATAGACATACAATTGAACAAATAAACGAAAAAAACAAGAAATAACAAATTGTACAGAATTCCTAAATCTAAATGAAAAAATGAATATTCAATTAGGGAGAAGCGATTCTATCATTAGGTCAATCTTGTAGTACGATTCCCTTAGATCTCACTCAACATCAAACATCAGTGTATGAATGTCATCAATTTTCCTATGAATTGAGATCTGTGCCTCCATAAGTTCATTCAACCTTCTGCGGAGGTTGGTTGAACTACGTTCTTCTTGTCTCGTGATTTCCCGTTCTCAACGCCTATCAGCTTCCACCCTATCATCCCATGATTTCTAATCGTAGGTGATTCTATCAACTCCAATGCATCTGACTAGAAACCCATACTCGAAGAAAACTTCCGTAGTTAACTCTGGAATTTCATCTTCATCAGTAAAGACTTCGGTGGCATAGGGCATTCTCCCAATCTGGCCCAATAAATTGGCCATTGTTCGACATCCGTATTCTATAGTTCCAGGATTCTACATAGCAGACATGAGCATCTCCATCATAATGCTCGAAATATCAATACGTTTTCCATTCCAAATTGCTTCCAACACAAACAATTCTTCGGGAATGACAAGGTCGAATGATGACTTTCCAAACAACGCTCCACTTAGGTAAAAGTGTAATGCGAGTAAACATGGGTCACGAATCTACCGGCTATAGGTAGATTCATGTTTGTACTCGGTTTGGCCAGTCAGGCGATTCCAAGTTGGTAAGGGATCCCAACCAAGAAGCATCTTATAATAGCAATCCTTCGGAAAACCCATATACTTTTCCAGCGCTTTCCTTGTTAACTTATAATCTTTCCCATGATAGCGATAGACTAAGCAGTTCTTTCTTTCGTTCTTCCAAACTAGATTGACCAACATTTCCATGTAGTTGTCTACACTGTTCCCTAGCATCATATTCGAGTAGATGATAAAGTTAAGAATCGTTCTGTAGTACATAACTCTGTCATATACACCGAGGTTGGTAAAGCTGTTCCTATAAAAAGTATAGGAACTCTTAAACTCAACCACCCTTATGACTTCATAATGATCCCTTTCTTCTCTAGAGTGGATCGGGAATGGAGCTTCATACCATTCCTGGAGATTTGTAGGTGGAACCAGGTTTGATTTGTTTGTAATAACCACTGTGAATGAAAGAAAGGATTGAAAGAAAGGAAATACTATCAGATTTGGAAAAGATTTGTTCTTTGAAAGGCAGAAAATCAGATTGCAGAGGTGAGGATTTATGATCACCCACACTTTAATTTTATAGGGGTTAGTGGAATAACTGTCGAATAACTGCAAAATTGTTGCAGTTATCGCACTAGTCATGATCATGATTATATATCATGATCGTGACTTATAGAAGTTGAGAAACAGAAAGTTTTATGATGGAACTCACGAGCACGAATGGGAGTCGCGAACGTGAATAGGAAAAATAGAAGAAAATCTTTCATTTATCAAGAATTCGGATGTAACAATATGATGTATCACCTCCAAGATGATTATTTCATATTCTTTCACATCTAGGTTAGAACTTGACAATCTATATAGTTTAAGAAATAAATTAAATAAATATAATTAGAAAATGTACTGTATCTCTGGTAATTTGATCTCTAGAACGCACTTCCCTTCCCTGGCAATGGTGCCCAAAACTTGATCGCAAAGTTTTTGGCTACACTTGTTATGAAAGACTTGTCCCCGGTAACGGTGACAAAAACTTGTTCGCAAGGTTTTGACTCTACTGACTCTGAGGATTTATATTTTATAAAGAGGCCAAAAACCTTGTCTCCCACTTTCCTACCGATAAGATAAGAGTTTAAAATATGAACAGGTGTTGTCAATACCGCATATTTGAATAGAAAAATGGTGACCACTGCAAGTATACAGTTACGATGTAGTTTTAAAAGATATCGATCCCATAGGGAAGGAACAAGTTCTAAAGATCAACAAGAGGAATGGAATAAAAGAAAATAATGTAATTTATTTTGGAAGATTGGAATGATAGATGAATAGACAAATGTATGAAAGATTAGAGAAGATAAAATGTATATAGATATTCCCTACGAACAAGTATAGCAAAGGAAACATGCAAAATCATCAAAGATATTATGTACACTAGATTAATTTAACAGTTCGGTTATAGACACTCAGATATTAAATTATTTACCGCAGAGCAACGCATAAAATGACTTTTCTAAATCTAGTGCAAATGAATTAAGATGATTATATAAACCTAGTTAATAATATTACTATGCTTAGTACGAGTCGTTCTCATCTCGCCATATTTAGCAAGTTACCATTCCAAAAATGTTGGCTCACTAAACAGTGTTATAATCACAGATCTAGTGATTATACACAATCTTGTTAACCCCAAAACTACTCTTAAAGTTAAATCAAAAGCATATAACTCGATTAATATAAAAGACCCAACACGAAATACACATTATGAAAAATAAACATATCATAAACATCGAAATAGAAAGTATAGGTAGAAAGCAAAGCAAAGTTGTAAGGTATGCAAGTGAAAGCTAAAGTTGATCAAACCGTATCCACTCTTTAATGGGAGTTGTCAATTCTTGCAATTCCTGTGTCTGCTTTGAATTCGGTCTTGCCTCGTTTAGAACCTTCGCTAGGATGCTATTCTTGTGAATATCGAATAAACTAATAATATTTAATGAAAACTTTTATTGATAAGTAATTTGCAATTACACTTATACAACAATCGCTCGAATATGTAGAGAAATCTAGTGATCAAAATAAGGTTTGAATCACTTATACATTTTCTCGCTAACACTTATGAACGTAGCGAAATATAGATATTTTGACTCTCTATCTATGCGACACACTTATCACTCATGCCACACCACATAATTCACACCAAATTTGTTGAGTCTTGAAGCCTATTTATAGAGTATGAAGGGTTGCATCTATCCAAACGAAGAGTCGTGTCCATTGGCGAAGAATTACATCGCTTCATTGTGATTGGTTCGATTGGTTTGATCTTATCCACAATGGAAAGGCACCTTTTCATGATTGGTTGACTTCTAAAAGGTTTCTTTTAGTTTGGTAGTTGATGGTGGTTTATCGTTCTTACCTGGCGTTTGAAAGAAGAGAAGAGTTTACCAAAAAAAATCATCAAGGTCGCGACTGTGAATACTTGGTCGGTAACTTTCTATTGTGTAAGTTAACAAGTTGCAACCGCGATATGTGTGTCACGATCGTGGCATGCTTTTTTTCATATGATTCCTCTTTGCGATTTCTACCAATCTTTGACATCTTTGATCCGTTGCCAAATCCTTATATTCCATGCATCTTTTTGCACCATTTTCACTCTTTTTTCATAGATTTCCAACTTTAATCATTTTACTTTCAAGATTTACCTAGTACTTGTATTTGCATAAAAAATAACTACATACCACGTGAAATCTTTTATATGAAGTATAAACATGACTTAAACTATAGTGTTTAATGTGTAAAATTATCATGATAATAAGTTTATTTATACACTTATCATTAAGTCATGTCTCCATTGTAAATTTTTTTGCTCACTTAATATCAAGTATAATATCAAGTATTAGGGATAAAGGAAAGCTCACTCACAATATCGATCTGAAGACATTTTTAGTTAACCTATTGATGTAAACACTCTAGTTGTTGCATTTTACGCTTTATACCACTCTCGCAAATATGGAAATAATTATATACAATTTGTATATATTTTTGAGTGATTGCATTTTATGCTCCATATCACTTCTAATGCACCAATTTTTCATACTTTTTTAATTACATAGATTTTTTTGCACCATTTATATTTTATGTGTGCACCCATTTTATGTGTTATGCATAATCTTTTGCCTCATATGAATGGTTGCAGTTTAAGGTCCGTACCATTCCTCACCTTTTCATAACTCTTTGGTTACTCTCTCATCTTATCCTTTATTGATCAATAAATTAAGTATTATGGCTATACTATCCTTTACACCTGAGTGTACTTGATACTTATGGGATGTAATATAAATCACAAGCAAAGAAAAACATATATGTACAATTATAGACATACTTAGAAATTTTCCAATGACAATAAAAGATTACACTAAACATACCTTAACATTTATGTCACACGAAAACTTAAGAATATATTTGTCTATACTGCCCCAAAAACTTCTTCCTAAGAATTTTATTCTTATTCTAAAAGAATTTCAAATTTGTTTGTCTAAGTAAATCAATCTCTTATCACTCGCTCTCAAATGCTTGGATATGACTTATATATGCCTTCATCTTCTATAACACATTAGTAATTTGAAAGAAAAACTTCAACTATACCTTATAACAAGATTAAAGTATAAGTAAGGTATGGTTAAACACTTACTAGTATACTCTCTCTACAATTTTTGAATTTATTTTAAACACACAGTACAATTTTTCCATTTAACTTGATTTTTTGTTACAAGGTGAAAATGAAAAATAAAACACAATACATAAAAATTAAATTTATTTTCTAAACCCAGACTAAAAGCACACAATGTCCCCATTATGGGGAGTCATATCATACTAAACCTAAAAAAGAGAAAATAAGACTAATTCTAAAAATGAAAAATCAAATAAATGAAAAAAAATTAAGTAATCATTGTGGGATTTTAAAAGAGTGGATAAATCCTTCTAGACGAGTGGCATTCTTTTTCATCTCTCTTTTGATATCTCGAAGAAGAGTAGTCATGCCCACCATTTTCTCATGAAGAACGTATTGGTCATATTGGAGAATTAGAGGTCTTCGAGAAATCAATTCTTCATCAACTTTAAAAATTGAATTTTTGCCCTAATTTTCTTCCACTTTATCCTTTATCATGAGCCTCTTCCCCTTGCCCATGCTCTTATCAACCCTTTCCTCCTATCAAGATATTAACCAGCACAAAAATAATATCCTTTATAATATACGGAATCCCATCTTTCGGAGTGTATACTTCATAATATAATGGCATCTGAGTAACTTGACAAAAGATGTTCACCATCATTTTAGAACTGAATTGCAAAGCATCGTGGTTTTTTGATTAATTTACATCATAATGTGTTAAATATCTACCATTTCCTTCTCCTCAATACATTAAAAGATGAAGATATCCTTGGGATAAACCAAAGAAGCATCAACCCGTCCAACCAAAGCAAAGCTCAAGCAGAAATGTGAACACAACCAATTTTAATCTTTAAACCAATTACTTGAGGCCATGTTCAGAGAATACCTTGATTGACTCATCAATTTCTTCCACATTGAATTCAAGTTCTAATCATCAAGCATCCTTGAACAATCGATCTTGGGAAAGTCCAAAAACTTGTTGAGAATTTTCCGATCATGAGTGTACGAGTGGTTATGCTGAAATTTTATCGAATCCTTATCATCATCCTTCCATGTCAAACTTACTAACATTTCTATACAAACATCCATCTAAACGACTATTGCGCTTCCCCTAGAAACGGTGCCAAAAACTTATTTGTGTCTCTTATACAAACTATTCAGAATTACAAAATCGCAATTGTCAATACCGATAGTTAATATGAAAGAAAATACTGCAAGTATAAGGTTTCGACGTAGTCTTAAAAATATCGATCCTATGAGGAAGCAAGAGTCAATTGATATTATGTTACAATAAATAAGAACAAAATAATCAGGGTTAGTAAAAGTATTAAAATATGTTAGTAGCGATTAAAACTATACTTAGTATAGATAACACACTTATTATGGTTCTTAATATTATATCCTTCATATATGTGTACAAATCCTATCACATGATATTCATAAATATCTACTTACTCCTATTTGTATGCATGCAAGATGCCTAATCATAAAGGTTCGTGCCTAATAATAGTGATTACAATGTAAATTTCTTAGACATGTATCTCCTCCCTAAATATCTTATATATGATACATATATAGCAATCTTTTCGAAAAGACAATATACAAAGTAAGAACATATGACAAGGATTATAAGCAATAAAACTTAACCTAGATAAGGTAGAATGCAAATGATAAAATCCAACAAGTTATAACTTTACTAAACACAAAGCATGCAAAAGAAATTAATCAAATACACATGAAGTATAAGAACTACAATGAAAAAAGGGGTCATAAGAGAATAGAATATTCGAGAACTCTAACATTGAAACCATGTTCTATTGAAGTTTTTCAAACTTACTACCATGGCTGTCTTTATTCACTCATGATCTTAGCTTGCATGAATATTCTCATTTGTAAAGCATTGAATTCTTGCAAAAAAAGAAGATAATATGAAGAACAATGATTTTATTGATAAGTGTTTTGCAAGTAAACTACAATAATACACTCTCAAGGATAAGTAGAAATCTACAAAGAGAATGTTTTCGCTCGAGTTTACATATATTCTATCGAAGAACAAAAGATGTCTTCGCTTGTATTTCTAAAATGTAAAATTGCACTCAAAATTGTATATCCTTATTATAGGATGAAATACATCTTATATAGGGGTGAAGAGTTATGTTGTTTCACTATTTACTTGTTTGTGAAAAGTTGCCTTTTTGGTTGGTAGTTATTGTACTTATGGTGGATAAAAAGTCAGTTGAGAAGATCTTATCCGTAGGTTGACTTTGGCGTGTCTCTATCATGACAATGTGTCATGATCTTGAATTTTTTAGATAAAAGTTTATGTTTCAGATATCGTAGTGAAAATTACATGTGCAAATCTATAATTACAGTCGTGAATAGGGATTTTCAGTAATATTCTTCTAGACTTATCCATTTCAAGTTTTATTCAAATCACCAATACTATACATCCAAATTTCACCCATTTGCATAATTTTCTACATTGTTTACATTAAATTCCAATTCCATGTAATTTACTTCTTCATTTCACCTAACGTATAAATGCAAAAAAAAAAAAACAACATACCACATGAAATCTTTTAAATGAAAGTAAAATCACTAAGATAATATACATGCTAGTGGAGAGAGAGATATATACTAGAATAAGTGTTGTTTTGACAACTATCACTTTTTCATATCAAAATTCATTGTATTGATTTTTAGTTTTGGGATTGGTTACTTCTTCTACAGTCATAGTTAGCACATATGGTCTATTTAGTATTGCAAGTCAGACACACATGTCTTGTGATTGGATAAATTTTATCATTATATTCTTCTAGAATATCGTTTAAAGAATAAAGGAGGCTAGACACTGAGAGTCCCTCTGAGAGTATCTATGTGGATTGATTTCCGGGAGGTGTTTAATGCATTTTTCACCCATGTTTAAAATGATCTTTAAAGCTATATGTGTTAGATCTTTTCATGAGTAATGTTATGATACCACTTATTAGACCTAGTTAGGTTGATAACAAGTCAAGGGGCTGAATAAATATTTTTCTAGTTTTTCACTATCCACGGAAGCTTTGCAGAAATTAGCCTCTGATGTAGTTTCTTAGTAAAATTGTTTTGAGCTTTCCTTAAAATCTATCCTCTTACACAATCTCACTTTACTTTGACAATTAGTGAATATTTATATTCTAAATGGAACAATTCAATAAGTAAAGAGAGAGAGATAGAAAACATAGAGTTTTATCCTAGTTCAGCCTCCGCTTAATCATGTTCTTAGAATAATTGTCGAAACTTTAATCCACTATAGATTCTCCTTCAATGGGTGAAGAAACACACCACTACAAATTATTGATTACAAATTAGGTATCTTCCTCAATCTCAACCTTGAGCTTTATTAACACAGGAGTGCAGTCCTCACCTTGTCTCGGATCTGAGCCTTACCAATCCACTAAGTACCTTTTTTTAATACATCTAAGCTCCCCCAAACTAACTCAAAACTTGAGCTAGTGATTTACAATATTTGAATTGAAAGTTTGGAGCTTTTGAACTTTGTTTCAGTATGTCTCTTTACAAACGAATGTGAATAGATATTTGCTAAGTGATTTAAAGTTAAGATTTATGCAATTATTGAGAGATAGCTTAAAGCTCTTAAAATTTTATAATACTTCAGCAAGTTCCTCTATTGAAACTTTTCTCCTTTATATAGATTTGGATTTTCCTGTTAATCTTTTACTTTTGTTGAATTTTTCCTGTTGTTAATCTAAATTCCAATCTTTATTACTTAAGGAGCTTAAGGATTAATTATCTTTTTTATCAACCTGATTAGAGTCTATTGAAACCTTGTTAATTGGTTGAGAATTGGCCTTGATACGGAGCATATAGAAAAATGGTCCACATTATGTGCGTTGTCTATTGTAGGGGAGAAAAGGTATCTTTATCTCATTCTATATTAGTTTGATGTACAAACCTCTTTCAATTTATTCTTATCAATAAAAGGCATCTTTGTTTTATAGTAATGAATGTTTTGTTTTGTTATTAATATCATATGTATGTTTATATATATGTGATCATTGATATATTTGTACAAAGTCTATAACATGTCCATAGAGTGAGAGTGCAAGGACATAGTGGGAGCTATGTGGGTTGAGAACTGCTCACACGTATAATTATAGAAAGTCATAATGTCCCTAGTCATAATTTCATTGAGACTAGACATCAATGAAGCGGAAAAACTAGAATGCGTAGGCTTACTCCTTGGATCACATCCAAGCAGTTAATCTTACGAGCTGAAGGTGGTACCTTGAGTTAACGCATGGATGTATTCATCGAGATATGTTAAAGGCTATTATAAGATAGAAACTCAGAAATAGCTAGAACCATGTGTTGGTGTGATGTCTTATTGTAGTAGAAATATAAGTATCCTTAGACCTGAGAAACTAATTACCTTATACAGAAGTTCTATTCTTTGATCATCCCTCAACATTACCTATTTTTAAGATGATATGGGTGATTTCATGTATAGCCATAATTGTTCATTGGTAAGATGAATAGTCAAGATGAGATCCATCACTCTTGATATAGTGATATAACTAGAGTTGTACCTAAGGGCCTCTTGTTGAAGTGATACACTCTTAAACCTTTGATCAAAGTATGTGATTGATAGAACTGATTTCTAGTCAAATACATTATATAATGTGAGTGGTGTTCTTCATGAACAAGTCTAACTTTAAGATAGCTACGGATATTAAATGAGCTAACACTTTATCTGAGCTCAATAAACCAGATGATACTTAACATGATGGAAGGAGTGTTTTGTATTAGTTACTACTGTAGAACCAAATCAAGTTACAAGCATGTGATTTCTCGAGTATCGGTGGATCATATGCCTTTTCTAGAAATCCTATTTGATTGTCTTGAGTCATCGGGTTCCATAACAGTCTTAAACATCGAGCCTAAAGATTCTTAGATGGATGGGAAGGCAAGGATAGGTAAAACTCTAGCGGCTCTATACTTTAGGATCCTATGAGATCACTATCATATTAATTTTATACATTTAACATTATGAATTAAGTCATTTTTATACTTCATATAAAAGATTTCACGTGGTATGTAGTTTTTTATACAAATGCAAATACTAGGTAAATCCTGGGAGTAAAATCATGTAAAGTGGAATTCTATGAAAAAAGAGTGAAAATGTTGCAAAAGATGCATGGAACTTAAAGATTTGGCTTAGGATTAAAGCTGTTAAAGATCGGTACAGGTACAAGGAGATTTCTAAAGAAAAACTCAATTCACGATCGCGGTAATTGTTCGCAGTCATGACTTGTATACTTGAAAAACAAAAGACGGCCAATCAAAGATTCATGGTCACGACTTATATATCACGGTCTTGACTTAGACGGTTTTCTGGTTTTATCTTCTTAACTACCAACCGCTAGATAAGCATGATTGACTGCCATCAACCTGCATCAACTACCAACAATAAGACACCTATTAGAAGTCAACCAATCATGAAAAGTTACCTACCAATGTGGATTATATCAAAGTTTCTCAACCAATCACAATGAAGAGATACAATCATTCACCAATGAACACGACTCTTCATTTGGATAGAAGTAACCCTTCGAACTCTATAAATAGGGCTCCAAACCTCACTAATTTCATGAAGAAGAAAGGGGTGAAAGATAGTGCATATTGTATAGATAGAGAATAAATATCTAGTTTCACTAAAATCATAAGTGTTAGCGAGAAAATTTTTAAGTGATTCGAATCCTTGTTTCGATCACTAGGTTTCTCTATATTCTCGAGCGATTATTGTATAAGTGTACTTACAAATCACTTATCAATAAAAGTTTTCGTTCTTCAATATTTGTTTGTTCGATATTAGCCAAGAATAGCTTACTATAAGTTTTATATGCAAATCTTGAATATGTCCTATAAATATTGAGTGTGTTTAAAGTGTTAGGAAAATGTAGCCATAATACTTTGAAATTGATCAATAAAGGATGAAGGTATTAAAGAAAAATCAAAAGAAAGAGAGGATAACCAATGAGTTATGCAAAAGGTGAGGAATGGTACGGAGGAGAAACTACAACCATTCATTGAGTGAAAAAAAAGAAAAGAAAGCATTGCACGAAAAATGGGTGCAAATTACAAGGTGCTTAAAAAACATATGCTTAAAAGAAAAAAATGAGAGAGTGGTATGGAGCATAAAATGCAACTACTGAATAAAGGGGAGAGTGGTATGGAGCATAAATGCAACCATTGAGAGTGTTTTAGCATCCTAAGTTACCTAAAAATGCCTTGAGAGAAATTAATCAAAGTGTGCTTTCTATGTCCTTTATACTTTTTACTATGCTTAAGAGAAGGTAATGTTCGAGTATCCATATAACACTTATATGAAGATGAGATTCGGTTAACTGTTCACTAAGAACAAAGGTATGCAACTAAGCTATATAAATTGCACATTACTTATTTGTGGGAAATTTCAAACTTCTACATGAATTCTTTGCGACATGGGAATGTGGTAGTCATTGCAATAGTCTTTCGCTAAATGAGGTATGAACTTGTTTACCAATTTATACACTTCTGTTGAATTTACCTTGAGGACAAGGCAAAAGTTAAGTGTGGGGGTATGATAAGTGTATAATTACACTTATTATCATATTAATTTTATACACTAAACACTATAGTTTAAGTCATT
>CATIWQ010097102.1:0-28584 GCA_949673415.1 Euphorbia schlechtendalii | reverse complement strand
TTATATAAGAATGAAATAATATGTACGAAATTTTATATTTTTCATATATATGAATATATCCCTAAATTTTTTATTATTTACGCGTTTCCCCACAGTTTCCGAACCTATATTTTTTAGAAAGGGCATTTCGCCGTTTCCATTTCCTTGTCGGTTTCCGTTTCCGTGCTACATAGGCGGAGAGTAATAGGGGCCAAGGCATATTAGTATTTTCTAAATTTTAATATTTATTAATGAATTTAACTAAAACATACATTTTTATATGATAAAATTTATCATCTAGCAACACTTTTCTGGGCTTTGGCAACACTAATCTAGGCTTTGGCAACACTTTTCTAAGGTTTGGCAGCACTTTTCTGGGTTTTGGCTACACTTTTTGCCTTGACCGCCTTGGGCACTTGATTATATAAAATCATGGCAGTGTTCCAAAAAACCCCGCCTATGCGGCAGCTGCCTTGACAGCCTTTAAAAACAGAGGTGAAGTCACATACTGGTACAGGTCAAGAGTAGGTTTGTGATACTAATTCAGGATATATATTTAATTTACCTGAAAGTGATCTTATATATTATGGGTGTGTTTCAGTTTTATATGTAATTTATACCTCTTGTATTGTATTTTTCCTCGATATTCAAACATTTAGTGAATGTTTTGGCGCATTGTTTTTTCATCAGGTATGAATAAGATGGTCATCAATCATTTGGACAAGCTTTTTGTCACCAATGATGCTGCCACCATTGTCAATGAACTTGAGGTTCAACATCCTGCTGCCAAGCTTTTGGTCCTAGCAGGAAAGGCTCAACAGGAGGAAATTGGTGATGGTGCAAATTTGACTATTTCTTTTGCTGGCGAACTCCTTCAGAATGCAGAAGAGCTCATCAGGATGGGTTTGCATCCAAGTGAGATTATCAGTGGATACAACAAAGCAATAAACAAGGTTTATGATTAGTTTATATCTCCTGTTTTTCTCAATTAAAGAGGCTGTACCGGAACTTTCCTGCTCAAAAATTTCTCTTTCATAAACATTATCTCTTCTAGGCAATTGAAATCTTGGATGAATTGGTAGAAAATGGCTCTGAAAAAATGGACGTGAGGGATAAGCAACAGGTCATTACTCGGATGAAAGCTGCTGTTGCAAGCAAGCAATATGGTCAGGAAGATATCTTATCCAGTCTCATAGCCGATGTGAGTTGTAGGCTTTTAGCTCATCTCTATGATTATAAATATTTAGCAATCAGCCTTTTCCTGGAATCTATTTTTCTACTCATATTATTGTTTATTACATGCATGCATCCAAGTATGTCCTAAGAACCCAGCAAATTTTAATGTGGATAATGTTAGAGTTGCAAAGCTTGTGGGAGGAGGCTTGCGTGATTGTACAATAGTCCGTGGAATGGTATTGAAAAGTGATGCTGTAGGTACTATAAAGAGACTAGAAAGGGCAAAGGTATTTTGTTTGTCTATTTTCTTATTGAATTTGATACAAACTTCATATGATTATGTGCAAGTTTTCTCAAACTCCTTTGAAAAAAAGAGAGTCATTTTTTCTTGCATTTCTTTGCATAGACACTTAGTTTATCGTGGCTTCTGAATTCAGATATCAATTTGTCACATGGTGGGTCAGGGTGTATCTAAAGAATGATTAGACACACTGTTTAAAATGCTCGTGGAGCAACCTAGTTTTCTTGGGCTTTTTAAAATTTAAACCAAGTCCATGGATGTCTTCCGATAACTATCAGAAATGGATCTATCAGAGTTCAGTGCTAACAGTACATCTCCGACTTATTAGGTTTCCAGTGTTCAAAATAATCTTTGGATGAAATATTTTTCCTTCAAGTTTTCACCTTGACTCGTGCTTTTTATCATCATCTCCAAATGTTTTGACAAAGTTAAAATTTTAATGTGAGTGTCTTTTTGTGCCTCCAAAGGTTGCTGTGTTTGCTGGTGGCGTTGATACCTCAGCAACTGAAACCAAGGGAACTGTCCTTATTCACTCTGCTGATCAGGTATAACATGTGCAAATTTTCACCCGGTTCTTTTTTTCTTAATAATATCTGAAATTTTCAAATTCGTTGCTGCTTTTTCCTTATTGTTGACTAGGTAATGGAAAAATTCTGATGTGTTCCACTTTTGTTCTTGCAGCTCGAGAATTATTCAAAAACAGAAGAAGCTAAAGTCGAGGAACTTATTAAAGCGGTTGCAGATTCTGGTGCCAAAGTAATTGTTAGTGGAGCAGCTGTTGGAGAAATGGCTTTGCATTTTTGTGAACGTTACAAGTACGATGAATTTCCATACACCTTTTCCTATTTTCTTGCTCCACCCCATGTTTGAATGCATAACTCACAACTTCTTTTAGTGACTCTGGTTTCATTTTAAATAATATTGTTTTGCTTGCCTGACTATTATTTATTCACTGCCCATGCTCCATGTTAATTTTCCTGTTCCCGGGTTGCTTTGTTCCAGACTTATGGTTTTGAAGGTTAGCTCAAAGTTTGAATTGAGGCGATTTTGTCGCACCACGGGTGCCGTTGCCATGGTAAGCTGCAACCCAGTTTCTACTGTGTTCATATTCGGTTGCAATTAACATCCTTGTGTGCCATCTTTTTTTCTTTCAACAGCTGAAGCTTTGCCAACCAAACCCAGATGACTTGGGTTATGTAGACTCAATTTCAGTTGAGGAAATTGGTGGTGTTAGGGTATGTCAAAAACTTAAAATGTTCCATCTTGTAAATTAAACTAATTTCCATTTAAGTGAGTTTTCTTGCCTTTCTGTTTTATATGACTAAAGTTTTGATTTTTCTTGTAAAAAAGGTGACTGTTGTGAAAAATGAAGAAGGTGGAAACTCTGTATCATCTGTTGTTTTGCGTGGGAGCACTGACAGTATTCTAGAAGACCTTGAGAGGGCTGTTGATGATGGTGTGAACACGTATAAGGTTGTCGTCAATTACTTATTCATGGGTTATTATTATTACCTTTTTTATTCTTTTCTAATGCCATTTCATTCAGAATTCTGTGCTACTCCCTCCCTTTTTCAATCTCACTTTAAGATGGTAATTTTTTTTAAAAAAATTTCTGTCACTTTTCGATTTACAATGTATTTATGTCAATCTTTTTCCCCCTTTGCCCTTATTTACCCCTTCATTGTAAACAACAAAAAGAAGATGAAGATTCTATTCATGTATCAAAAGACAAATAGTTTTAAGGATATATTAGTATATTTATTGCCTCATTAAATGTAGTCTTGGTATTAGGAAAGTTGTTAGAAGTGACAGATATTAAAAAAGGGAGGAAATACTTGAAATTGATTTCATCTTGCTTTTTCCTAAACTTCAGGTTTTAGTTAGTACTTAGTGGGAGTCTATTAGCATTGTTTGATATCTTTGTGTGAAAAAAGAGTAAATCTTTAGTGGTGCTTCATTTATGTGTAAAAACTTTAATTTGTGCTTGCATTTTCCAGGCAATGTGCAGGGACAGTCGTATTGTTCCTGGAGCTGCAGCTACTGAAATTGAGTTGGCAAGAAGGCTAAAGGAGTTTTCTTTCAAAGAAACCGGGTAATTTTATTCCTCAAGCTGTCATATTTCTGCTAATCTTTTTCTTTAAAAAACTGATTTTTGGGACCCTGAGCTTGGACATGCAGATCAGACATTAATAATCATAATTTGATTTATTTCTTTTATTTTGGTCATGCAGATTGGATCAGTATGCAATTGCAAAATTTGCTGAGAGCTTTGAGATGGTACCGACAACATTGGCTGAGAATGCTGGTCTTAATGCAATGGAGATCATATCATCTCTCTACGCTGAACATGCATCTGGAAATACCAAAGTGGGAATTGACTTAGCAGAAGGTGTTTGCAAAGATATCACAACCATGAACATCTGGGATCTTCATGTAACAAAGTACATTTTTCTTAACCTTGGAAGTATCTTTATTAAGAAATTCTAGCATTTCCTGTTTGCTATGATCTCGAAATCTTTTCCACAAGTTTCCATGTTTACGTTCAAGTGCCAACTTGTAAGTGCTCCAATTTGCTTTCATTGGAATGTGGCGTTCACCAATTGGAAACTCCACTCGTCTCTTCAACAATCATGAACTCATTTTTGGCGTGGGTTGTGTCACTAATATTCTAAAACTAATGAACTTGTAAGTTGTAATGTATCAGTTGTTTTAGTTCATATAGGAATGCTTGTGAAAATTCATAGGTGTCAGACTGTCAGGAGCTGCAGTTATCCAATTTTAAGCTTAAATGTGCTATAATATACTTGGTGCATTAACGGCTTGGTGTCTGTCTTTTCAGGTTCTTTGCACTCAAATATGCCGCTGATGCTGCCTGTACTGTGTTGCGAGTAGATCAGGTATTCGTATTTCGTCCGTCAATGGTTGTCACATGTTTGTTTTTCACAACTTTATTAAAAACTAATATTCAGGCAAGAGCAACATCCAATATTAGGTACTTGTTCTTCACAATTTTAATGGATCAAAAAATTTTCAGCAGTGTCAATGTTTTAAAAAGTGCTAGGCGGCTAGGCGGCGGCTAGGCCCATCGTGGCCTAGGTGGATTTGTATATTTCAAATTATTAATATTTATTAATACATTAAAATAAGTAATTCAATTAAAATTATATAGTGTTATGAAATACCCCACCTAAGCCTATTTTAAATCACGGGGAGAATATTAACTTAAAGAAAACCCTGCCTAGGACTGCCCAACTACCTAAAATCGCGGCGGTGTTATAAAAAATCCTGCCTAGCCTGATTTTTAAAACACTGAGCAGTGTGAACTCATAAACATATGTGATATAGCTTTTAGATTATTTATTGTGAGAAATAGTTAATTATGTTTGTTGCCTTCTCTGCAGATTATAATGGCAAAACCAGCAGGCGGACCAAGGCCTCAGCAACCTGCAGCAATGGACGAGGACTAGTTTTGCTTGTAGCTTTAGGAGCAGAATCATCTACTTTGGTATTTGCCCTTTTTTATTCTCAGTAATCAATGCATAAACAACTTTGTTTTTGATGTTGTAGGATGTGAAAGACTATTACAATGTATATGCTAAACTATAGATCTATTTTAACGTGATTGATAATGGCTTGTGGTGAACTGGGAATATTTATACGTTGTCCTGATTTTTATTTTGGATATTGATCGAGACATTTGGTAATTTCCCAATATGGTCTCTCTGGGGCTTTAAATTAAAGTACGCCTTCACGATTAAAGACCTCGTATGACTTCTGCTTTTAGTAAGTAGTCTGCTGGAGAGTTGTAGTGGGCTGCTCTGTTCACACTACAAAAACCATAGGGTCACTTTTTTAAATTTGAAGTATCATTTTAATTTTGTGAAGATGGCATTTCTTAAACCGATAAAAACAGAACTATTAGATTTTGTTTGACCATCTGATCAAATTAGCTATGTCTGTATTGGGGAGAATTTTTTTTTGCCATGACTTCTGGAAATTGCCAAGTCTTGTATCCATCAGCAAGGTCTATATTTTTCAGGAAGACCGATTGAATGCAAGTCAGCCTAAGGCAAAAGAGACAACTAGTGAAAGTCTGGGAGGGCGACTACATGTAGTTCGTGAAGTCTTCATGATAGTAACTTTTTCATGTCTTTTAATTTATTATCTTTGGAAATTAAATTTCACTTGAACGAAATATTATTTTTCAACTCCTTGAGTTTATGAATTAATATTGTCTTAGAGATTTTTAATCTCTAAGTTCAACTTGAAAGTCTAGGGAATATGCATCAAACAAATAGCATATATTGAGCAGAAGCCTAACAAATATTATCTAGAAATGTTTATACTAGGTATAGTGTTGAACTGAAATGTTATATTTGGATTTTGCCAATTTAAAAATGCTAGTCTTTTGAAGAACAATACATTAATAAGAATAGTTACATGTAAATTCAAATTAGTGGTTCATTTCAAAATTTCATGATTTTTTTCCATCCTTTTTTATGTGTAGCTTTTTTTAGAATGAAATTGAAGCTGAGTGTTGATTCGAGGCGGACATCCCAACTAGTTTGGCACCTCCGGTATCCTAGCAACAAACCTAGGCCTCAAAGATTTTATTAAAAGAAAAGAAAAGGAAAACAGAATTCCAAGCAAACAAAATAACGAGCATACAACGCTATGCAAGGAGAAAAAGTTCTTGAGAGTTGAAATCTAATTAGAGAAAAAATCTGGGCATGTATCCCATCAGCTGTACGTCTTCGAAGACCTTCCATAGTTTGCCAGAGAATCAGCCACTGCATTGCCTTCTCTGTAGATGTGATCAACACAAAAATTCATACCACTGATTATGTCAAGACAGGCCAGCCAAGGTTGACGAACACACCATGGCACATTAGTGCTCTTTGTCTTGAAGAGCATCACAATGTAAGAAGAGTCACATTGAAGCCATGAACGATGCCAATTCTTGTCAAAAGCAATTTGAAAAGTTCGCACAGCAGCATGTAACTCCGCTAAGTGAGCTGAATCAACCGTTTCATGTATAACTTTATTTCTCCATATCCATGGCTTCTCTTCTTTCCTTCTCTCTTCCAAAAATAGCCAAAACTGAAGCTTTAACTTCTTCATCGCTATCCACTATAACCACCACACTACTACTCCTGAAATTCTTGAAGAAAAATTTAGTAGAAAAGGCTTCAAATTTTCTGAATCAAACAATATCCCTTCTGTTGAGTTAACAGTTAGAAATGGGAGCTCTTCAAAGCTCCAAATCCCTACCGCACATGTCTCTTCTTGCAGGCCTAAAGTTTACTGGAAAGATGAAGACTTTGCTGAAGAGGTTCTGTTTACTGTCCCAGGAAAAGATTCAAGTTTGGATTAAGGTGGAATTGGTATGGTAATAAATGATTCTGCTTCTAAGCTTCACTTATTACTTCTGATTGGACTGTTAAGGATGTTGATTCTGATGCCATTGATGCTCTTCAGGTCAATAATTTGATGTTTTAGGCCTTTTTGTTTTGATTTATTTTCATTTTTCTTCCTGGTTCATAGTTCAAATGGTAGCTTTCCTTTCAATTGACAATTGCAATTACCATTTTGCCCTTCGTTAACAAATTAAAATTGAATATGCCACTAGCAAGGGAATTTTTCCAATACGCGTGCACCAATGCATACCGTCATTTTGTCAAAAATGTCTTGCAGTATCATAGGCATTTTGGCAAAACTCCTAGGCCATTTTGACGTCTTTTCAACGAAAAAAACAAAAATTCGTATTGACATTGTAAGAAATACCCATCCATTTTCTTGCAATTTGTGTGTTTGGATTCGTGATTTGAAAAGTTTTGAAAGAATGAAGGAAATTGGAATTTATGGACAGAAGGGCAAAATTGTCATTCCATGAGATGGCACTAAGAATTTTTGGGCTGCATTTAACAATTCAGTAGTTCAAAGTTGATACATTTAGGTCGTATTTGCTTTGACTGTTATTGTTGCAGGTAGAATTGAGCTGTAAAAGTGGGAATCTGATTCTTGAGTTAACATACATTGTTTCACTGTATCTAGAGAGCATTGCAAAAGCAGTTATAATGAAGAACAATGGCAAAAAGCCAGTGACTTTAACAATTGCAATTCTGAGTCATGAAATTCAAAAGAAGATCAAGGCAGCAATTTAAGGACTTATAACTTGTTCATTTGAAGAAAAAGTTCAGCAGAATTTATGGTGCTCAACCACAAGAAAGATTAAAACCCATTTACAACACTCCACCTAACAAGTACGAAACACTTGATCAGGTAATTTATTTTATCACTTGTTTTGTAAAAAGTTTGATGCTTTAATGGAATGTAAATGATTCAAATGCAAATGGGTTAATGCAGGGAAGGAAGCTGTTCATTAGGATAATAAGAATGGGATAATCTGTAATTTCATTTCTTAAAGATTCCTTCTTTTTTTATTTTCTTCTCCTCAATGTCAACATTGTAATTAGCAAGTTATATATTACTTCAAAACTCCATCATACTTCAATGTTCTTTCGTAAGACTGTATTATCCAGTTGTATCCTAAATGAAATCGAGATGGAAACAACAGCTTTTGTGGTTCACAATACTCGAATAAAAGTCTTTACTTGGGCAGATAACTACCTTAACCAGCCAACAGGTGGACTTGTTAGTAGAATAATCTAGTTCTTTGTTAGCTTGAGTAGCATTTAAAATATTGGGATTTTTAGATAACATCATGGATAAATAACAAGTAAAAATAAGTTGGAAATACTTGGCCAACAGTAAAGATAGAAGTTTAAATCTGTAAAACCAACTTTAAAATAAAATCAAAAGATAATTTGGAAATATCTATTGCAGATTTCAATTACAACCAACCAAAGCAATAGCTCACTGAGCAGATAAGTGGACCCAATTTTTCTATTCTTTTTTCAGTTTTCAATGCGTAAATATTTAAAGATCTGCAGTTCCATTTTCTGCTAAATAAAGCAAGAAAAGGATTAGTTATGGCTTCCATTTCGCTTTCTTCACTGAACTTTTCCCCCATCTACTCCACAAGTTCAACAACAAAATTTCCATTATTTTTCAACTCTTCCATTTCTTTCCAAAACAAAAACAAGAAGAGAGAATCCCCACTTGTTTATGTAGCTTCAATTCCATACGAGCCAACAAATGCAGAGTTTTCAGAGAATGATTCGAGCAGTCATGGAGTCACTTTCCAAGAAATTGGTAACAGTAGGATTGGCAAGATGAGTTTAGAGAATGGAAGCACAGCCACGTTGATGCTTCCACGTGGCCTTATCACATCATACAAGCCAAGGATGTGGCATGGGGGCACAATGGAACTGCTTCAAACATCGGTTTCTGAAGGGGAGGATGGCAGTCCTGTTATACAAGGCGGAGTGTCCTTAGCCTTCAGATTTGGAAATGACGATGAAATCCCTTGGTCTCCATCTTCTTGGTCTCTTCATTCTATTACAGGAACTCCTCAGGATTCTGTTAAGGTCTGTCTTTTTGGATGTGTTTGGAAAAGTCCATTTTGAAAAGAATTCGATTCAATTGAATTCACCTTGTCAAATTCCCTTGTTTGGAAAGAATTCAAATCATGCAAGATTTTAATTCTTGTGAATGCAAGGAATAGAAATCTTACAAAAAGTTGCAAGATTTCAAACTTTCAATATTATTTTCATCAGGGAGTCAAAATACTTGTATATATATTATTTGGAAAAAATGTTCAATAAATTAATTAACAAGGAATTTGTTTGAGAAATCATTTCAATCCGATTCTCCAAGATTCTTCGTTTTTTCATCCTCAAATATTGCATTTTCAGGTTGAACTGATAAGCATACATCCAGAACTCAAGGTTGAAGTCAAACATATAATCAGTCTTCGAGAAGACACCTTAAGCTCACATTTTGTAGCTTCGAACTCGAAAGTTTCACCAATCCAGCTGATGGGAACTATTATAAGCCACCTCACAGTAAGTACACCAGAAGCCACTTACGCGTACGGATTAGGAGGGTCGAATTTTTACAGAATGCCTATGTTCTTGTCAGAATTCAGCATTGTCCCACCCGACTCCGGCGGAAATAAATACAGATTTAGCAGAGTAACTGATAGTGTAGGCCTGAGAGCATTTTTTCCTGGCTGGGGCGAAAAGAACAACATTAAAACAACAAAAGACAGACAAGTGGAGTGTGGAGAAGGAATAGAAAATGAAGAGACTGAGGATTACAAGGTTTTGACTGACCAGATGAGCAGAATTTATACATACGCACCACGGAATTTTACAATCATTGACAGGGTATGTTTTTGTAACCATTTAATTCTTGGTTAAGTACCTGTTTCGATATACTAACAACTGCTTTAACAAAACAGGGTAGAAGAAACTCAGTTGCAGTATTAAGGAATGGGTTCGACGAAATGTACATGTTCAGTCCAGGTTCAAGCCACGAAATGTACGGAAAGTATTCGTATATATGCGTAGGACAATCAGCGATGCTTAAACCCGTGATTTTGAGCCCTGGACAAGTGTGGACTGGTGAGCAGCACTTGCATAATCCTAACCTCTGAGAAACGCTATGAATTGCATTACTTTTCGACTCTATTCTAAAAGGCGGTCATGACAACCACCTAGGCGGGATTTTTTAGAACACCGCTACGATTTTATATAATCGGGCGTTGAGGCAGAAAGTGTTGCCAAAACCAAAAAAAGTATCGCCAAAACCTAGAAAAGTGTTGCCAAAGCTTAAAAACGTGTCACCAAAATCCAGAAAAATGTTAGTACATGAATTTTAAATTTTTATTATATAAATATTTATGTTTTAGTTAAATTTATTATTCTAATTCAATAATAAATATTAAATATTTTAAAATACTAATTCACCTAGTCCCCACCTAGGTTCCGATTAATCACCGCCTAGGCTCCCGGAGGCTTCAGCCACCCGACTAGCGCCTAGCGCCTTTTAAAACATTGCATTTCGAGAATGTGAGATTACATATCGAGGAAAATGCCTGATTTTCATGCTCAAACAATGTCTCGAACAAAATACTGTTTGCTACCTATAGAGATGTCATAATGACAAACACGAGTTCAACTAAGTTGGAACAAGATATTGACTTTCACGATCGTCAATCAACATTAATGAGGTAAAAAGAGCAACAAGAGTAAGAAACAAGCCGAGAATGAACCTATAAGAATATTTCCGATGTCTCTTTCCGCTTTGAGAATCATCCTTTTCTTCAATAACCACTTTCTGATCAGCGACAGCTGGAACATCATCAGTCGACAACGATACTGACTCGGTAGTATCTTGAAATTGATCGTTGCCACTCCATGTGCCTCCCTTATGATGAAAATCGTTTCCATTGAGCTTCACATTAAAAATGCAATCAAATTTGCTTGAGCATGTATTTACATCACTAGGTTCTTGGAGAGATCTGATGAGTTTTCTTGGGGTTGTGAAGAGCTTAATGCTGTCAGCGTTTATATGTGAACGTGACCTCTGAAGTGAAAAAAAGGAGAAGTGCAGAGATATTAGTGATACGTAATAAAATAAATGTTCTTTGATTGATGGAGTTTAACATGCTTCATGATCCAACTGGAACTATATGACTGCATAAAACTTCATATACAGTCGAAAAATATCAGCTATATACTTTTCTGAATTTGAACTGTACAGTTTTAAAAATTGGCTATCGGATTCAGCAAAGAACCTTTGTTACTCCAAGGGGCAGTTGACACAAAACGAAAGAACGAATATCTTCTTAGTCCATCCCTGTAACCGGCTAACAGTTATTTCAAACAGGTTAAGGAAATTTATATAGAAGAGTTAAATGGAACAAAGCATAAATCTTTTCTAACACCCCTACATCATTGATAAAGATGACCCAATTTAGCCTAGCAATCAGATTATTAATACTGCAAGTCTCGAAAAGCAATACTGCAAAGCCATTGAAGAAACTAATGCACGATGCTTAGTTATATATTTGAACTAGAAAAATTTTGTAATATTGGTTTATTCTTTAACTAACAATGCAAAATGGCAAAGTTGTTAGAGGCGCAAAATGTTTTTCTAGTAATGTGAAGTTAAATACAATAATATACCAAAAAAGAGATACTAGTATTGATAAGGATACACAAGCAAATAAAATTAACATATTAACAAGCTCTTCAATTATGAGTTTGGACAATTACCCGGGACTGGGAGTGGTACTCCTTGGACCATTTCTAGAATTCCTGGATGAAAAACCGCAAAAATCGGGAGCGTATTCTCCATTTTCATGATGACTAGAATGGCCAGAAAACTCATCATTCAAGGGACTGCCATTGGCCAACTTGATAGACACATCAACTCCTCCATTCTCATAACTCCATAATTTTCTGTTCAAGCTCCGACTATCAGGTGACCCAACCAACGAATCATGTTCCACAAATGAACCAATTGTTTGTGATTCAGGTGATGTAGATTCGGGAGAATAGCTTCCGGGACTCTTTACAAACTTTGATCTCTTATCCAATGATATTTTTTTGGCGGTTTGCAGAGCTTCAAAGGCAACAAGCCATCTGATCAGATTGACACTTGTCCATTTCCTGAATAATCAGCCATGATGCTATCACTCTGAGGAACAATGATGACTCCATGAACTCGAGAAAGAAGTTCGTAGAGAGAAATGGTGTATTCCCCAGATAAAGAACCAGTTTCTTTGGTTTCAGAAACTTGAGCAAGAAAAAGGGGAATTGCCTCTTCACATATGATTTCAAGGCTTTCATTGCTGATCTACGACTATTGGCATCCTTGTCAAGATTTGCGATTCCCGCCGCAGCACTGGGCTCAGATTTTTACCCATTAATTACCCCTGAAACCAAACACAAACGCAATCAGAAATTGCAATTCCTACATTTAATTAAGAATTATTCCATTTTTTTTTATTTGGGCATCAAATCGGAAAAACTAACCAAAGACCAATTCCATTTACTAATTAGCAATGGTTCTCAAAACTTATATGCTGACCCACATCTTTGAGTAATTAAATTCAAATTCCTGTGGAAAAAAGTCCTAATTCAGCAAGCGACTGTAAAAGCAAACAGAAGCACATTAATTCAACCCAAAATGCAGTTTCCTCAGATGCAGACAGTAAAATAAAGATAAGAATCTTTGGTGTGCAAACAAACAAAAGAAAGGATGACAAAGACAAACGGACATATCTCACAACTCGGTGTCTTCATATCAAGAACAAACAAATACAAATAACTGAACACAATTTCATTTTTAATAAAAGCTCAGAAATTTAACCCTCCAAAGTCTAACTTTCATTGAGCACAGTAAACATAAGTAGCAAAAGGATCTCTTGATATGAAGCTAAAGCAAAACAATTACAAAAAGAAATAACAAAAACAAAGAGCTCACGAAACACAACAGCAAAATTGAAACAGAACTACAAAAGAATACATCAAAATCAAGAAACAAGCAAAAAAAATAAAAAATAAAAATCAGAGCACGAAATTAACACTCACCCACTTTTTCTGTAGTTGTAGCAGCTTCTATGAAGCTTCCTGCTGAAAATGAATCGAAATATCGAACTGAAATTAGAAAAAGGAAAGAGTGGTAGGAATGGAATGACTCGGATAGGTGTAGAGTGTTTTGATGGTGAAAGAAGGGTAGAATCCGTGTATTAATGAGGATGTATATGAAGAGTTGCCATTTCTGGATGTATAATGCGGTGAGTAGGGATGGCAACGGTCCGTATTCGTGGATTCGGATCCGTTTTTTAGGGTCCGGATTTCAATTTTATAGACCTGTCGGATCTGGATCCGGATTCGGATCCGGGTCCAGAAAACGGGTCCGGGTCTGGATAATGAAACCCGGATCCGTAATTAAATATTAATTGTATTTTTTTATTTATTATTTACCTCGAAAATATTGAATAATTAATATTATTTGATATCCATGTAAATCCAATTGCATGAACATAATTAAATGAGCATGAAAACTATTTAAAATAAAGTGAAATGTACAAGTATGGAAGCTGAAACTAAAAATTTGATGTTAATTACATGGACCCGTTTTGGACCCGGATCTGTGAGATCCGGATCTGGATCCGCAAATTATGAACCCGCCGGATCCGGGTCCCATATATTAAAACGGATCCGGGCTTGGACCCGGCCCGGATCCGGCCCGTTACCATGCTTAGTGATGAGTTGCCATTTCTGGATTTGTTTGTTTGGTTGATGAAATATGACGGAAACACCAAGGATGTGCTAATAATGTGTTTGGGATGAAATATGTGTTTACAAGGTAAATTGTCCAGGTAAATTACTAAATATCATTTGATTTGAGTATTGTATATAAGAGAATAAAATAATACAGTTAAAATTGTAATTTTACATTACCATCCTCTCAAAACATCCCAAATTGAGAGGAATGAAAACTTGTAAAAAGTGTGTAAATGAGAGGAAAATATTCCTCCCAAAAATCCATTTTTACCGTCCAAACATTTGTACCAAGCACTTTACCATCCCATCTAAAGCTACTCTCAAGCAAACTCTTAATTTCAAATTCTTTCTCATAAATTCCGCCGCTGTCCCTCTTGTAGCGGGGTCCACCTGCAGGGGTCCACCTGCATTTTTCTTATTTGGACAAATTTATCCTCCATTCACTCTACTGTCCAAAACTTAAATTGGTTCATCGTACCCTTCTGAGTTCTATAACTAGAAGTTTGTTTGTTTATCTCATCTGAATTAATTTAAGTGTAAATTAATAAATATAATGTGGTGAGTTGAATTTGGTTAAACTAGATAGAAATCAAATTGAAAATGATAGTTGTATCTATTATTCTAAAATTGTCATAATATTTTTATATTAACAGAGATGTATGACTCTAACCCAAATGACGAGTTCCACAAGAAAATTTTTTTAATATTTGAATATGCTTAATTAAAACTTTATGTGTCGCCATTTTAATCCCAATATTT
This sequence comes from Euphorbia schlechtendalii, assembly GCA_949673415.1. Classification (NCBI taxonomy): domain Eukaryota; kingdom Viridiplantae; phylum Streptophyta; class Magnoliopsida; order Malpighiales; family Euphorbiaceae; genus Euphorbia; species Euphorbia schlechtendalii. Next base: position 14,166 of record CATIWQ010097102.1, on the reverse strand, counting down.
GGAGCAAATGTTCACTTTTTCCATTAAAAGTGGATCTCAAATTGTGAATGAAATTAATTACATGAGTTAGCTTTCTTACATTATCATTTATAAAAGAAGAGCAACCGAAAATTTTTTTAAAAAAATATCTTGTAAATTAGTATCAAGTTATTAACCAACTTGTTCTCGTGTGGAATTAAATGATCTCAATAGAGAGTTTTAAGATTTTTTAGGTAATTTTCAACTTTTTACGACATTAAGCTCTTCACAGACAAATTTTTATGACATTAAGCTCCTCATAGACAATTTTCACCCTTTGGTCCTTCTCTTCCCTCTCTCTTCTAATTTTTCTTAAGGTTTGGGGTTTTTCCTTTGTGGTATGATCTTCTTTGTTTTTCTCAACAATGTCATGTACTGAACTTGCAAAATTTTTGGATAAGGTTAACTTGTGGCTGAGGGAGGATGAAATCATTGAACTTGGTGAAGAGAAGGAGGGTATTTCGTGGAGTGAGTCTATGCTCTTACTGTTTAGGCGGTGGGTGTCACGAAAACCACTCAAGCTTAAGCCATGTTTCAAGCCTTTGAAGCAACGCAGAGTATAAGAAACGGTTTCCAATTAAGAGATTTAGGTGAAGGTAAGTTTGTGATGAAATTTCTCTCAAATAAAGTTTTGTTGGGAAAACAATGGCAAAAGATTAAAATAAATATAAATCATCTTCAATCTTGGTATTCTTCTCTTGGATGTTGAGGTGCCATATTTGTGGTCTTATTTATCTCGTAGAGTTTTTTAGAATCTACTTTCAATCAAACAACAAATTTGATCAATAATATATAGTCATACAACAATACTATAGTAGAAAATATATAAAACAAGTTAAGAAACTTGAACACCGATAAGTTGAGTCGTGCTAAATACCGTCCTTAAAGGATACTTGGTAGTTATTCTCAGGATTAAACAACGTCTTCACTCTCAACTTAAAAGTAGTGACAGGAACAGAAATGCAATACATATCCAGAAAACTTATAAGAAGAAAATGGGGAAAATAGTTTTGCAATCCGAAGAAAGAATTTAGCACAATCACTATATACCAAAACTCGGTACTCAAACTTAATACATATAAGGAAAAATAACGTTAATCTAACGTTGATGAAATCTAATTGCCGGTAATCAAAACAACAATAATCCATATATAAAAGACTCAATCGAAACCTGACTTTGACTAACCGTTGGAGAGCCGTTTAATATGCATACAAGTATAAATATAGTTAACTATATATTTGACCAAAAGGAAAACGGTTTGATAATAAAAAAACCCAATTAAGTATTATAAACTATAATAATAGTATTCATAATATAAAGCCCATCAAAACTCGTTATTCTTAACATATAAATGGCTTATAAAAATATGTAATATTAACAAAATGACTTTTTTAAAAACTCAAAATATATTCTTTTGAAATAATATAAAATAAAAATTTACAACAATCCTCCACTTATTTCAAAAGAAATTTTGATAACATAATTTTCTGGATGTCTATGGTTTGGTATATAATGCATGGTACTGGTGTTTTGTGGACTTGAACCAATACTTGATAGATAAAATTTATTTCATGGAATATTTGATGAAATGTATAGTTACTTGAACCAAATAAGCGCTACTGTGGAATAAGGATTTTATCATATCGCATTATACAAAGGTAGTTTTGAGCGAATAGGCCACGCGCCTGCCAGTTCTTTTATTAGTGCTCTAGTAGATATTACCAATGTCTTATTGAAGCGGCCCCACTTCACACTCACGTAGGTGATTTCATTAAGTGTATATTGCATTTTATACATCACTCATAAGAGATACGTAATTCATTAAGAGTTTTTTTTAACTCAACCTCTCAAAATATGCAACATAACATTTTCTCACATCTAGGATTGAGACAATGTATTTTATGCTAGCAGAACTAACAAAGACTTCGTTATTACCATATGAACCTATTTCATGGGATCTCTAATCACATAGGTTGAGTTTTCATCTTTATTAATTTTAAATTGGTTTAAATCTCATCCTCCCTGATGTTTCCGAATTAAATAAAATTTCAAAATTTATATATCCCATTAGTCAAATGATTTAGCTAAAAATCACTTTAGACTCACATAGTTGATGGACAGAATTACATCTTAAAATAAGAGAGTTACTATGCGTCGCCCGTTTTTACTTCGCGTCGCCCCTCCAAAAGACAAAAATACCCCCGAAGTCAAAATTTTTTTCCACCCCTCATCGGAAATGAAAATACGGCCACTGTATATCGGCCGGCCAGATTTTCCGGCCAGCCAACTCCGGCCAAAATAAAATTCCAGCCAAGCCATACCTTGGCCGGAATAAATTTCCGACCAACTTATATTCCGGCCAGGCTAAGGGAGGTAAAAAAATTATATTTTAAATTTTTTAACTGAAAATATAAAATTTGACTACGAAAATATATTTCATGACTGATGAATTCCATGAACACAATAAAATATAAAGTTCCTAATATTAAAATATAAGTACAAATTTAATCACATAATTGTTGCCACTGTTGCAGCCTCCAAGTATACAAATCTTCCCACCCAATCACACTCTCCTTACGAAAATGAAACCACGTAGTAGAAATTGGAGGAAGTGGACAATCTTCTTGTAAATGCAATCTGAAGAAGTGTTTCAAGATCGATCCGGTATGGGCAATACAGATTTCGGCACACGGACCATTCGGGTTTGATGTCGTATACAAAGGTAAAAAGGTGAAACAAAAATGTGTAGCAGTGAGCACAACTGAGTAACTGATATAAATAACCGCAACATTATATAGTGTTGCAACAGTGAATAAGTCCTCAATTACATGCATCCAATACCTGATATTTCGAGTCCATGAACCGCCTGCCCAACTGATACACTCAATAGCTGCATCGATTCCATCAAAGTAGATTGGTTCGTAAATTTCACGTTTGGAAATTAGCTCATTACTGAAATTGTGCCTTACATATTGATATGCATCTTCGTTGTTATAAATGTAGGATGCAACAACTCGAAAACCGCAATTGTAATCTACTTCCACATTAACCACACCTTCAATTAATGGATGAACAATTATTGGAATGTATAGCTGAACTCAAAAAATTGGAGGGGAACTCCACCTAAACCAGTGAAACAAAGCAAATAAGTTGTAAATGATACAATATGATAAAAAAAATTAAAATTTTATTATTTAAATTATCGAATAGCAAGTTCATACCATAACTTGATGCATTGTTTATTGAGGGAACTGAATCATTCCCAGCTGAACTATTACGATGACTGGAATTGTTAGATAGTCTATGACCTCTTGAATTATGCTCCTAAGAACTTTTTTTATGTCGGGTTGACCTGCTCCCTTTTGGTCTTCCCTTTACATTTTCGTTCACCTCAGGTTCAACACAATCATCATCATATTCAGGGTGAAGTTGTTCTTCCAGCATATTTGCCATTTTCTCCACAACAATAGGATGATATGTGTTTATCATGTTGAAGATATTTGAGAGATGTTGGTGAGCCTTAGACGGATAGCTTGAAAAATCATCTTGTGATTGATTCACCCTTGCTTCATTAACCATAAATGTTTTCCAAAGCGTGTGGATTCGTTCAGTAGAGATGTTTACTCTTGCTCGTACTGCATCAAACAACTCACACGCACATGGTAGCCCATGAGTCTTCTACAACGCGTAATAACAATATTCACGTACTTCGGCTCCCCATTTTAACATCAATTGGTATTCATCAAACAGTAATTTTTGGGCATGATGAGAAACATAAAATGATAACAACATAAAAGGAAATCCCGATGTGACCACACATCGTTTTGTTCTTGACCGTTCAAGTTCAACCCTACAAATGAACAAATAGTAATATAATAAGTAAACTATCAAAAAATTTCAAAATACTGTCATAAATAACATTAGTATATGTACTTACTTTATGTTTATTTCTTGTGCTTGAATCTTTCTATCGAACTTTGTCCATACAGTATTTAGGGCTCCAGTTGATGTATGAAGCCAATCCTTGAGCGAAGCATGTTCGCTCTCACCTCGACAATTTGACGTATTCCCCAAGTGTAAAACATTATTCATCCATGCGGGAATGAACTTTTCTTTATTAATAAGCCATGTATCCATGAGATATGTTACCAAGTTAGGCCATACCCTAAGCCACGAGTCCATCATAACTGCAAGATTGGTATCGTATTCTTGCACTATTTATGATTTAGAAACTTTTCTCCATTTTCCATTAACCATCTTTTGGGCCTCATCCCTACATCTAACCACCCTAGCAATCATGTTTTCAACATCCTTGTGTATATGCCAGTCACAAAGAAGATGTGCGGTGTTTGGAAACAGTTCTTCTTTAGGTTTGAATAGACCCAGCTCCCGATCTGTAACAATTATAGTGGGGTGAACATCTTCTCGAAACATCTACCCCAATTTATCGAGTGCCCATGCATAACTGGCTGACGTCTCATCTCTCACTAGTGCTCATGCAATGAGAATGTTTTTGTTGTCAGGAGTCAACCCCACAAATTCTATCATAGGAATCTTGTATCTGTTTGTTTTGTAGGTAGAATCGATGCTTATATAGTAAGGAAATGTCTACAACAAATTCAACGAGGTTGGATGCACCATGAGTACATGAGTGAGGGCTCTCATTTTTGGATCAGGAACATGCCAATGCAAGTACTTGGCTTGTTGTGCCAGATGGAAAAATGGACGAATGATGTTTCGACCATTAAATATTTTTTTGCGCAGCTTCGTCTTTAAGTTATAGATTTGGCATATGTTAAATTTCTAGTTGGGAAATTTATCTATGAGGGATGCCATGATATTTTTAGGCTTCGCTTGTGCTTCGCTCATTTCTGCACCGGTTTGCTTAGATTCCTGGCTCATTGGGTTATGTTCTGGATGAGCAGCATTAAAGTGGTACATGACATGGTTGTGCATGCCATGATATCCAGCTTCGACTGTAATTGACCACTTGGAAGTCCAACTGCTCTGCTTCAATTGTATTCGGAAAGGGCAACCGCATTTTTCTATTTTTGTTAATATCTGTTTGGAAAACAGCAAGTTTTTATCTTTCTCCTTATACGATTGACCACTACTACATTTAATGAGTCTGCTCTTTGTTGTCTTTCAAGATGATATAACGAGCTCGAATCCAAATCCCTTTGAAATACTCCTTGCCCATGCAACTTCATCTTCTGCTGTTTGAAATTTTGTATCTGTGATAAAGTTGCTACTGTAGTCAATGTCATCACCAACGTCCAACGGGGAAACAAACGCCATAGGAAGAGAGTATGATAAGATGAAGAGAATGTCGAAAACTTTTGCGAATCAAAGAGAATTTTAGAATGACAAAGAATTTGGGAATTAGTAGATTGGTGTAGTGTGAGAGAGAAGGGAAACATATGGTATTATATATAGAATTTGGGAACACTAAAAAATATAGCTGTTGGGAATAGTAAAAATATAGCTGTTGGGAATAGTAAAAAGTAATAATACAGATGCTGAAAAATAATCAGTATGATTTGACAACGCTCTGAGTTGGGAAAAGAACAGTAAATTTCGGTATACAGACTCTGACACGGGTAAAACAAGAAAATGCAGTATCGATTAGTAAAAAAATATAGTTGTTGGGAATAGTAAAAAAAATAGCTGTTGGGAATAGTAAAAAATATGGTTGTTGGGAATAGTAAAAAGTAATTGCAAATGTTGAAAAATAATCAGTACGATTTGACAACATTGGTAATAGCTGTTGGGAATTCAATTACGGGAACAATTAAAACTCAGATAAATATGAACGATAATAAAATAATTAGTCATTGGTAACAATAATAATGCAATTACAGGAACAATTAAAATTCAGTACCAAAATATTAAAAAAATAACAATTGTTAACAAATTATCTAAAATAAGAGATACATAATGAATCACTGTGATTCATTCCATCCCTCATCAATCCTTCAAATTTATTCACCATTTCATTATGCTACGGATGTCCATTAGCACCCATTATTGTAATCGCGTTCCTATAACCATCTACAAATCGGTTCACCCACTACAAGAACATTTACAAAAAATAATTATAACGTAACTGTAAAAAAAATTAAATAACTTGTAAAGGAATAAAATTACTTACGTAATTACTGTTAGATCGAGGTTGTGCAACATCATTTCTCTCCATATTGATAAGGTAAGGATGTGAATGCTGCTCATACCACCTAAGGTACTCAGGAGTAGATGCACTGGGGTCTTGATCAGCAACCTGAAAATGTGCAATAGACATACAACCCATTATTGGAAAAGTGGCCCATGTATTTTTTAACCGTGCATAATGGATGCTCGACCTTGTACGAAACGTTGTTTCACGTCTACAAGCTTTCTGTGGTGTCAATATGGGCATCAGAGGAATCTGCACATATCCTAATTGTCTCAGCACCCTCCAAGGCATGTACGGCTCAATAATGTCACGGTATTGAATCCAGCCTGTGTACAAGGTCCGCGGAATAGCATGACTAGGATTAGGACTATATAGAAGCCACCTCACCTGCACTAATTACACATTCACATCAACGATCATAATGATAGTAAAATCAACGATTTGAAATACATTAAAAGCTAAATAAAAATTTGTTTATACCTCTACTGCAGTCATCTGATCGATGCGCATACGCAAAGCATCCAAACGAACACCATTGCCCTCTACATGGGGTGCCCATGACATCGCCCTAGCCTGTCCTTCCCTAATAGGGTAACGTGTATAAGGTCAAAAATAAGGAAAATACTCGTATATCCAAGCTTGTAGGATAGTCAAACATCCACTAATTTATCTAGAATCACCTTGACTAGCCTTTCCAAGCTAGCGATACAAGTATGCTAATGTAGCTGCACCCCATGCATATTCACATACACGGTTCAACTCATCTTTCACCTCTAAAGCACAAGATGGTCGGATTCAGTTACCACTCTTGTCTATAAACTAGGTCCCTGCAAACATCAACCACATCCAGTTGGCCATCTTAGCATGGGATGGTCAATGGCCCTCATGACATTTCTCCGCTACTATCTTAGTAGGAATGACACCATGCAACCATATTTCCCTCACCGTATCTTCCCCAACCGCAAACATCTCCGTCACTACATTCTTCATGTGATCAGTTCCACCATCCACCGAGACAATCAATCCATCAACAGAAATGCCTAAAATATAATGCACATCATGCATCATAATAGTCATCTCTCTCCAAAAGGCAAGCGGAAAGAATTTGTATCTGGCTGCCAACGCTAAAAAAATGCAGAAATCAAATCCGCGTCAATGTGATCATACATAGAAGAGGGCAAGTGGCTCACCCCAGTCCTCTCGAGAATCTGCTTTCCTCTCCCATCCATTGTCTCAAACCAAACTCTTAGTTCTTTCAACCATGACGGTTTGTTATGACACTTCAAATGTTCCCTCTTATTACCCTTCCAAATCTCAGAAGCGACATGACCCAAAAAAACTCGAGATCATGTCAGCAACATACGTCCACCAGGTACAGGCTCGGTAACTATCCACTTTCTCACATGCTCCCTACTACTCGAAGAAGATTCTGTACTGAATCTTCCATCACGCTTTCTCCTAACCATATGAGTGTCATCCACAACATCATCCTAATCATCCCCTGCCTCCGATTTCGACATATCATCTAACTCATAATCACCAACCTGAAAGACAAGTGGATCTGCTCCCATGAGACTATGTGGTATAGCAAAACTCGAACCTACTCCTGAAGCTGACATGGCAGGGACAGTCTCCACAACATCCTCTATCAGTACCTGCTATCTCTGTTACCTCATAGACGCGTTAAGACTGCGAGCAGCTACACGTCGCGGGTCTGAAACCATCGCATCCTGTATTCAATGAACAAATATTCAAAACAGTTAAAACATACTTCAATAAAATAATATGTTATTAAAAAAATATTCAATAAAATAAATATTCCGTAAATAAATATTCAATAAATTAATAATCCAGTAAACTAAACATTCCGTAAAAAAATATTTAATCGACTCAATATTTTTTTCTACCAACTTTTTATTACATTATCAAATAAAATGTTATGTACTTTTGAAATTAAGAACATGTTTTTTAATAAAAAATTTTAAAAATTTCGCCGACATACGATTATCGGGTTAAATGTTTGGCCGGAATTAAATTCCAACCGTATTAATTAGTGACAGAAACACCCATTGTGGTCGAAATTTATTTTTGTCCGAACTTATCTAGCCGGAATTTAATTTCGACCGAGAACTTATATGGTCGAAATTTAACTCCAGCCAATTCAGTTCGCCGGAAACGAATTAGTTCATTTCCGGCGAACTGACGGGTTCGTTCGGCACCAGAAACGAACCCATAACTAAGATCTGGTTTGTTTCTGGCTCTAGAAACTGAAACGAACCATCGTTTCCGTAGGAAACGAACACAACAGAAGTTTCCGGCACCGAAAACTGCTTCTGTTTTTGCAGTTTCCGGCGCTGGAAACTACTGCTATTTTTCCGGCCATTTTCTTGGCCGGAAAAATAGTCTGGAAGTGAAAGGAAATGAAAAAAATACCTTGGCCGATGCTTTTCCTTTCCCCGTCGTCCGTCCATGTCACCGGAAATTTTTTTTTTCAAATTGTAGAAAGAGTTTATGGTATAAAGTTTAAGTTCGGGTGGTAGAATGAAAAAAATGGTAAAGAGGGGTTTTATGTAGGAATTAGGGTGAAGGGTTAAATAGGAAAAATTTTGAAAAAATATGGGCGAAGCGAAGTAAAAACGGGCGACGCTCAGCTACTCTGTAAAATAATTATTTCATAATAATATGTCTCAAACAAACATGTATATTTTTATCTTTGTAGGTCTTATTTATGAATGATATTGCTAAACTGGCAATCACAATTCATTGTCACCAAAGGTGAATGATTTTATTCTCAAATAATATATGCTAAGAAATTAATAAACCACTTAACCTCATTACATGTCAACCCTCCAACAAAGAACTCTGTTATAGTTTGTTTAGTTGACTCTCATTTATTTTTCCACTACTAAGAGTGAAAAATAAAATAAACGCCAATATTATTTGCCTCATATAAATCAAAGATTCAATTATTATCATTGTAACATTCTTGTACAACAGATATTCACAACATAAATATCATAATTCATGTTATCTTGCAAATATTTCATAAATCTAACAATAATAATCCAAAGATCATTATTTCTCTTTAATTTAACGTCGTAATCATAAGAGATATGATTAATATAATGCAAACCCCTTAAGAAGTTTCTCAATATAGTGTTCTTGTTATAACAAAACACCCTCACCATTCTTATGATTCTCATAGTCAAAATATTATATATTCTTCTTCAATATTTATTTCATTTTTCCAACACATATAGTGAACATACTATATATAGGGGAAATATAGTTGTTGGAAACTCATATGAAAATCTCTTTATAGAAAAATCTCAATTTATTTTCTATAACCCAAAAGGTTGAAAAATTCTCCATCTCTGAATGTGTAAATTACATCCTTTTATAGATAAACAATATAGTTGTTACATTTTCCCAACCGAAAAAATAGAATTATTAAAACCCCCACACTTTCAAATATTTTGTATAATAAGAAAATACCATCTTCTAACTTATATGATAGTTCCACTTTCATACACACACACAAGAACATTTCTCAAATATTCAATATATATTTTTGATATATCACAAAATAATTAGAATAATGATTTTAAAAATACGAACTTAAGAATTTTATTTTCCTCAAAACCGAAAAGAACATTTCTTATAAAATACTCACAATAAATTTTTCCTCATTTGAATCAAAGATTCGGTTTGCATCATTGTATATTTTTAATACAATGGACTTCCACAATAATACACACACACACACACACACACACAAACTTCTAAAGAAGTGTTTCAACAAATTGTTCTAAAACACCATCATTCATCCTTATTCTCATTCCACAAATCACATTAAGCACTATATACATACATAAATACATGCATACATACATACATACATACATACATACATACATATATACATATATACACACACACACGTCATTATATATCTCAACACAAACTATGAACATACAAATCAAGGTTTTTGAACCTTTACAATACCCCACATATTTAAATATTTCGTTTAAGAAGATAACTTCTTCCACGTATAGTAGAATTTGTTCTATTCTCACTTTATCCATCAATCTTGTAACAAAAAACATTGTTCCTATTGCCATTGTCCTCACAAAATCTGTCATACAAAATATAAATTTTAATATGACATGAACTGCAAAATATCCTTTATGATTGTTGGAAAATACAATGGCAAAAATAAAAATAAAGAATTATATCTTTGATCCCGAATTTTTCTCTTGGATTTGGAAGAGTCCACAATGTTGGAATGTCCATCTCGTAGAGTTTTTCAAGTCTCCACTTTCAACAAAATTAATAAACTTAATCAATATGATATGTGTAAAACATTATAGTATAAATAGAAAAACAAATTGAGAAACTTGAACACGCCGAAAAGTTAGTCATGCTAGGCACGGTTCTTAAAAGGATATTTGGTAGTTCCTCCCAGGATTAAACAATATCTTCACTCTCGAATTGAAATTAGTGATATGAACAGAAATGCAATACATATCCACAAAACTCATAAGAAGAAAGTGGGGAAAATAGTTTTGCAATCTCTGATAACTATACGAAGAAAGAATTGAGCACAATCACTATATACCAAAACTCGGCACTCAAACTTAATACATATAAGGAAAAATAACGTTAATCTAACGTCAATGAAATCTAATTGCCGGTAATCAAAACAACAATAATCCATAAATAAAGGACTCAATCGAAACCTGACTTTGACTAACCGTTGGAGAGCCGTTTAATATGCATACAAGTATATATATAGTTAACTATATCTTTGACCAAAAAGAAAACGGTTTGATAATAAAACAAAACCAAATTAAGTATAATAAAATATAATAATAGTATTCATAATAAGAAGGCCATCAAAACTCGTTATTATTAACATATAAATGGCTTATAAAAGTATGTAATACTTAGATTAACAAAATGACTTTAATAAAAAGCCAAAATATATTCTTTTGAAATAATAAAAAATAAAAATTTCCAACAAGTTTTGCTAGAGGGCCCCTGACATTTTGAGAGGCAACTAGTGGTCCTGGCAGTCTCCGATCAAACTTCAACTGTTTCATTATTGAGATGCACCGTTTGAGTCCGTATTTATGATATACCATTCACTAGGTGAAAGGAAGGAGCTGTTAGGAAGGTAGTAGAGAAAGCTAGAGTTGTGGAAGCTATTAATGAGGTACGTCTAAAAACTTGGACGCTCATATGTCCGAGTACGAGTTTGCAATCGATGTAGACAAACCAATTGTGCGTGGTACTAAGATTGTTAATGAGAAGGGTGAAGTAGTGTTCTCCCATTTAGATATATGAAGCTACCCAATATTTGCTTCTTCTGTGGGTCGATGGGTCATACACAAGAAATCTGCGAGAATCTATCGGATGACTTTGAAGGGGATGCTTGGCCTTTCAACCCTTTACTTAGAGCGACACCTAATAAAATAAGGAATGTTATTGTTGGTGCTAATGAGGAAAAATTTGGTGGTCAAGTGAGGAATAAGAGGACTATGGAGGGTGATTGTAGACTAGCCTTGTTTAACAATAGGCCAAATCGTGAAGAAGGGAATGGAAAAGATGTTACTTTAGATAGTTCTAGGACCCGAAATTTTCCAATTGTAGGGAGGAGCGAGTTGATTGATATTAACAACATCCCAAAAGCTAGAGAGAATGATAACAAAGAAGGGGAAGTGGGATGAAAGAGAAAATAGAACGAACTAGCGATGGAGATGATTCAGCTGAGAGGTGCCTAGCTTTAGTTAGCCAATCAGAAGCGGAGAATGTGGTTGTTAAAGAAATCTCAAAAACTGAAAGTAACAAGAAAGTTGTGTATGTTGCTACGGGAGGAGGAATGGAAAGAGCTTATAAAGATAAAATATCACTAGGAAAGGATTCAAAGGAGTAAGGCATGAAAGGTTAATAAATGGAAGCCACTTGCTAGAATTAATAAGCAAGAATGAAAACTCACAGGCTAAACACTCGAGACAAGCTAGGCAATCATCAACAAGAATTTCTCTCTTTCAAGTCACTCTTTTTTGTATTACTTGTTATTTTCCATTATCATAAAACTTCAATTACATATGCTATTTATACTAAACTAAGTGACTACTCATGAAACATTACATCTCTTCAAAACAACATGGCTCTTCAATGGAATACATGTATCAACTAAATTCATGAACCAACCAAATCCATGAACCATAATAATGACTAATTCATGAACTTGTAAATCCATGAACAAACTCTTAATGACTTTTGACCTTTCAATTTCAAATAATTTAAGTTTATTCAACAAAACTCCCCCATAAACTTAAATGCTTCTTCCATCATTCATCCCTTCGGCAATTCCACTAACTTCCATGTGTTATTTTGATCAATTTCTCTAATCTCCTCATCCATGTCATGTTGCCACTTCTCATCTCGCACTGCCTCTTCAAAGCTTATATTCTCCGTATCTACCAAAAAACATACAAAATGTACCTCACGGGTCGAATCATACAAATCATGTCAAGTTCGTATTATGGGCTGTTGGTGTTCATCTTCATCATCACTAGAATTAGAGTCTGATGGTATAGTAGTTGGTGTAGTAGTTAAAGATTCTCCAACTTCGATGTTCATCTCCGTAGACTTATTCCAATCCCACTTGCTTGCTTCATCGACTCGTACATTACGACTCACCACGACCTTCTTACTCATTAGATCAAGTAACTTGTACCCTTTCGTTTTCTCATCATACCCAATAAAAATATATCTTTTGCTTTTGTCTTCGAGCTTTGTTCTTTGCTGATCCGGTACATGTGCATAAGCAACACTACCAAATATTTTGAAGTGAGAAACTCTTGGCTTTTGTCCACTCCATGCCTCTTGTGGTGTTTGATCAATTAACTTTGAATGTGGACACCGATTTTGTACATAGATGGCGCATTGTACCGCTTCTGCCCAAAATTCTTTCGGCATCTTCTTACTCTTTAGCATCGATCTAACCATATTGAGAATGTTTCGATTTTTTCTCTCAGCCAAACCATTTTGTTGAGGAGTATATGGTGCGGTAAGAAATCTCCTTATGCCTTGCTCTTCACAATACTTCATAAAAGCTGTCGAGGTATACTCACCACCTCTATCGGACCGCACAGCTTTGATGTGTTTAGTTGTTGCCTTTTCCACAATTACTTTAAATTTTCTGAACACTTCGAACGCCTCGGATTTTTCTTTCAAAAAATACACCCAAGTCTTTCGTGAAAAATTATCAATGAAAGAAATAAAGTACCTTTTACCACTGAAAGATCCAGGGGTAATTGGTCCACATATGTCAGTATGAATTAGTTCGAGAGGTTGCTTCGCCTGATATTCAACCTTCTTTTGAAACGAGGTTCTCGTATGCTTTCCAAGAACACATTCCTCACAAAATTTTCCCTTATAGTCCATGTCAGGTAGCCCGTGCACCATATTCTTCTTTGCTAATTCATTTAGACCACCATGATGTAAATGACCAAAATGAAAATGCCATAATGACACCTTATCTTCTATATTGACTTGCAAACATTCTTCTTGTATGCTTCTTAAATTCAGCTTGTACATGCGATTCCTCCCCATCTCAACTTGAGCAACTAAACGTCCTTGCTTATCCTTCAAGTGCAACACACGTTCGTTCATAAGTACCGAATAACCTTTCTCCATGAGTTATCCCATACTCAATATATTTGTCTTCAGATCCGGTATGTAATACACATCTTGGATTAACCCCATCATGCCATCCTTTTGTAAGTACCAAATTGTACCTAGGCCTTTGATCTTGACCTTTGACGTATCTCCAAAAGAGACATGTCTATCTTCAACTTTTCGCATCTCCTTGAATAAATTTTTGTTTCCGCACATGTGGTTGCTAGCACCTGAGTCAATGTACCACACTGAGTCGTTGTCGGTGTTGACTTCAGTGTGAGCCATC
>CATIWQ010097089.1:0-16476 GCA_949673415.1 Euphorbia schlechtendalii | reverse complement strand
CACACTTTATTATAAAAGTTCAATGCCTTTTTATAGGCTTACAAGATAACAACATATCAATTCAAATTCAAATTGTAATCTAAACTTTATCACATACTTATCATCTAAACAAACTAATTAAATTAAAAAGATATCATAACGGATTTTTTAATCAAAATCTAACAGCAGACAACTTAGGCTGAAAATCAGCAAGTTGAGGGCTTGAGGATGAGGCAGCGGTGAATTGGTTATGCAGGCAGATTGGTAATTGAAAATTGATTGGTAGAATCAGTTATTTATAGCACTATAGCAAACTAAGCAGAAGCAAAGTTTTAAACGTAAAAAACTAAATTATTCTGTACTAAACAGAGTTGATACACATTTAGTATTATGTAATAAATAGGAAAACTAAAGTATTCTATATTAAATAGGAAAACTAAAGTAATTCTGTGGCTTTCTAATTCAAAACTAAATAGGAAAAAAGCAGTAGAGTTTTAAGAGGTGAAAATATAAATAAAAAAACCCTAAAACTACTTCTTAACTACCATTATGCACCTTTGGCGCCTTATATGCGCCTTGCACCTCACATACAAAGGCGCACGCCTTTGTCATATGCACTGCCTAAAGGGCTAGGAGGCTCCAGCCTCCTCGCCCAGTGCTCCTAGAGCCTAAGGCACGCCTTTGACTACACTGCCTAATCCTTGCTATAATTTCCCTTGAATCATACCATAGACTCGTAAGAATCATATCATAGTGCATCATATAATAAACTCGAATCTCATTACTTTAAATGTGATATGGTCTTGATGATTAATAAAAGAGTACAGCTGGTGCCTGCTGGGGATTAATTATCTTTTGTTTAGATAAATGTGATTGACCAGATAAGGTGGGATTTTATAACGATAAATTATCGCACAATATTCAACTTATGAGCATAATGGACTTTTTCGTTTGTACGCAGCTATAAATAATTAAAGTCGGCAACCTGATATGTTGGATCAAACGGCACACATATGTAAGATTCCTGTCCTTTAGCATGTCATTATCACATAAATGGCAAGTTGAAACTAGTAAAATCAAATACAGCCTAGCCTGGTCAAGTAGCGGAAAATGGAAACAAGTAATTGGCGGGGGGCTATCCTTGTACAATATTGATCATAACATAACTATCTTGTTTTCAAAATTTTGTGTTGTTTGGATTAATGGCTGACACTATCCAGATTTATGTGGTTCAGAAAACTCTTGAAAAAGGGTTATCAATCATGGATGGTTGGAATCTGCAGAATGAGCTAAAGGGGATCCAGGAGTCAATGACAGTGATTCATGCTGTCTTACAAAATGCATTGGATCACACGCTCATTATTAGGATGGAATCTTTCTCTATATGGCTCGAAAAACTCAACGAAGTCGCATACGACACTGAAGACGTTCTTGACGATCTAGGCTATGACTGTATCAAGCAAAAGGTAACCAACTCCAAACCTTTCCTCAAAAATGTTTATTTCAAGAAAAAAGCCCACAAAGTCAACCATTTAAACGAGTTGCTTCTTCAGTTTAAAAATGAAGCAATGAGTTTTGGCCTTGGTCCCCTCAAAAACAAGGAACACGTTTTTCACATTGACTTGGACAGTGAATCAGACATAGTCTCCGAGGATACAATCGTTGGAAGGGAATCTGACGTTGCTAAGATTGTTGATTTGTTGGCTTGGTCTTGTGATCAACTGAATCTCACTGTTGCTCCCATACAGGGAATGGATGGTCTGGGGAAGACTACTTTGGCTAAATTAGTGTGTCAACACGTTATGGCCAAAAATCTTTTCGATCTTAAAATCTGGGTGCATTGTTCCCAAACATTTGATGAAAATCTCGAAAGCATTTTGAGGAAAATGTTGCGATCTTTAAACATAACAAGCAACTGTCAAACCGACAACAGAGATGCAATGCTTCAACAACTCGAAAAAGAGTTGACGAGGAAAGTTTTTATTCTTGTCCTTGATAATGTTGGGTCAGATTTCCTCACATGGTGGGATGACTTAAAAACTCGGCTGTTACAAGTTTGTAAAAGTATTGGAAATGCTGTTCTTGTAACAACTCGTAAATCCACTGTAGGAAATATTGTTAGGACTTCACCTGTGCGTGACCATTTTCTACATTTCTTATGTCATGACGAGTGTTGGTTTATTATGAAGGAAAGGGCATTTAGAAATGTGACGAAACCAATCAATTCTACTTTAGAGGCCTTAAAAGGGTCAATCGTGGGAACATGTAGAGGAGTGCCATTGGTTGCTAAAGTTTTAGGAGGGGCCATGGGATTTAATCGGGATCAGGAATCGTTGTTGAAGATTACTAACAGACAATTCGAAACAAAGCGCTTCTATCACAGGGATTTCAAATCTATACTGCTACATAGTTTTGAACAAATGCCGTTTCCTTTGAAGCTTTCCTTTGTATTTTGTTCTGTTTTTCCCCAAGGCTTTTCTGTTAGAAAGGAAGACTTGATTCAACTTTGGATCACTGAAGGCATTGTCGATTCAGGTGATCAAGGCAACAAGTATTTCAACGCGTTACTTGAAAATTCCTTCTTCCAAGATGCGGAAAGGAGCGATAACGGTGATGTCATACAATGCAAAATGCATGATATTGTGCATGATTTTGCATATTCACTATTCAAATCTACCAAAGAAGCTTCTCATGCACGTCATTTCTATGCAGATGATCAGCACTTAACGATTCCGTTTCTTACAAGCGATAAGGCCAAGAGGTTGCGCACTCTCATCCTTAACGGTGCTCCTTTTCGAGGGTCATGGAAGTTGAAAAGCTTGCTAACTCTTAACTTAAATGTAGTTGATTTGAAAAAATTACCTTCCTCAGTTGGAAAGTTGAGACATTTGAGATATCTTAGTGTTTCAAACACACAAGTCACAATGTTGCCTGAATCCATCACCAAGCTCTACCTTCTTCAGACTTTGGATCTCTCAAATTCTGGTATCAAAGCATTGCCTGAATCTATATCTAACCTCTACAATCTTCACACTTTGAACCTCTCCAATTGTAAAATCCAAGGGTTGCCAGAATTCATCAGCAAGCTTCAAACTTTAGATCCCTCAAATTACAACATCAAAGAGTTGCCTGAATCCATCACAATGCTTCTAAACCTTCAAGCTTTGAATCTCTCTTATTCCAACATCGTAGAGTTTCCTCATTCCATCAACAATGTTCAGAACCTCCAAACATTGAACGTCTCGCATTCTAAGATTAAAGAGTTACTTGAATCCATCACCAAGCTTCAAAACCTTCAAACTTTGAATATCTCAAATTGCGACATCAAAGAATTCCCCAAATCCATCACCAATCTCTGCAAACTTCACACTTTGAAATTCCTTGAGTGCAAACAACTTTCTAAGTTTCCTAGAGAAGGGTTGAATAATTTGATCAATTTGAAGCATATTTCTTTCTCTTATGAACATCAAATGCCTTTTGGATTGGGGAATCTGACCTGTCTTCAAACATTGCCTTTCTTTGTCGTGGGCTCCGACCTGGGAGGAAGCATCAAAGAACTTGAATTCCTAAATGAACTAAGAGGTCACTTGGAGATAACTAGGCTTGAAGAGGTCCGGGATAAGGAGGAAGCTACGAAAGCAAATTTGCAAGGGAAAACAAGAATACAAGGACTAGGTTTTCAATGGAGTTATGGATCAAATGACAGAATTTCAAGAGATGAGGAACTGCTAGAAGCCCTTCAACCGTATCCAAGCGTAAAAAGAATGAAGATCAAGTGTTACATGGGCAAAAAATTGGCCATCATGGATGTTACGAACCAAGAGCCCATCTGGTTTGAATTCTCTTCAAGTGCGCAATAATTTGGTGGATCTTACATTAGAACAGTGTTGGAACATTGTACAACTCCCCAGCCTCGGAGATCTTCCTTATCTTAAATTTCTCAAGATAAATGATATGGGAAGAGTAAAGTGCATAAATAACGACTTCTATGGAGTTGACATTGTAGGCAGAAGCAGGGTAAGCTATCGGCTATTTCCTTCCTTGAAATCACTGTCTGTGACTTTTATGGAGAATTTAACTGAATGGAGCTCTCCATCTGATGGTAAATGGGTTGTTGTATTCCCTTGCCTTGAAAATTTGTCAATTCAATCCTGTGCTAAATTGACAAGCTTTCCATTCAGTGACATGTCAGCACTTGTGAAGATAGAATTCAAAGATTGCGAGGAATTGAGGTTCTTGTTTCACAAGAAGCAGTCGTTTCCGCATCATGCCAGTCTATCTATCGTAGGATGTCCTAAACTAACTGAGCTTGAAAACTGGCCTCTATCAAAACTGCATTTAAGGGAATTCAGTGTAGTAATATGTCAGTGGCTAATCTTTATTCCAAAGGATTTAGGTAAGCTAACCTCTTTAACCACATTGGAGATATATTGCTGTAAAAGATTGAAATATCTTTCGGATGAGATAATATGCGGACTGACTCAGTTAAAGCGTTTGACTATTGGCGCATTCTCAAAGGAGTTGGAAGATTTTCGCTATCTAAACCGAGTCAAAGATCTTCCATGGCTTGAGGAGTTTGAACTATGGGGATCTGATTTTTTTGGTCGTGAAATGTCTGTTATACCGAATCAACTTCAACATCACACAGCCCTCAAATCTTTGAAGATAATTGGGTTCACAACAATGGAAGCAATGCCAACATGGTTGACAAATCTGCAGTCTCTTGAATCATTTTCTCTGAATTATTGCACGAATCTCGGGTGTGAATTAACGGTTAAAATCGTTCAAAGACTCCAATTTAACGCATCTCTACCTCAACTGTTGTCCTGTCCTTGAGGAAAGTAATTCTGAATGGTTGAATTTGCAGTCTTTGAACATCAAGAATCTCAAAGTTGAGTTTTCATATGTGGGAGCTTGAATCAATTTGCTTTTAAGGTTTTGGGTGTAATAGATAATTTTGTTGTTTTTAGTGGAAGATATGTGTGATAAAGCATTCAGCTTGTTCCTTATTATGGAATCTTGTATTTGATCAAGTTCAATTCATAGTATTATCTTCTCGCCGTTCAAATTAAAAGTAGCAATATTTCTATGTTGTCTGTTTCAGTTGTAATTCCGGCCGCCAACTCCGACAGACACATCTACTCTATCCAGTGACAACTTGTTTATCTTCTCTTTAATAATTGTTCAATTATTTGCTTGGATTTTGACATTTGAGATTAACGTTTTGTTTAATTACCCAACTCAAATTGGCAAATAAGAGAGCAGCTTGGACTTCTAGGACTATGTTTCATTACGTATTTGTTTTACTCAATTAAGGGATGTATATAATTGTTTTTATTGATAAATTAGAGGAATGAATTATAGTAAAATCTTTAACTCTATTTTTGTATTCTTCTATCTGTTAGTTTTTAGTCTAAATGAATACAATTGAATAGCATAAAGCTGAAATTATTGGCATCAATACCGCAAATAGAATTACACGAATTTGATGATTATACTATGTTCGGGATCCCTTGTTTCTGTCAGCTAATGCAAAATATTAGAAGTTAAAACTTCTTGATGCATTTTTATAATTTAACGGATGAAAAACCATTAAATAAATATAATAAACTATTCTCTCCTTATATTAAATATTATCGTTTTAAAGAGATTTTGATGTCTATTTTTTATTATCATTTTGTATTTCTAACGTGTCTTTTCTCTAAGTTTTTCATTCCCACCCCTATTAATTTATTCAACTTTCAAGATAATTATATTCCAATCTCCAATAACAAGAGAAGACTATATGAATCGGTATTTAAAAACTAGCAAATTATTTTTATTGAACATATTAATGAAATCTTAAAAATTGAATATAACATTTATGAAAGGATAAATTAGTAAATGATTTCGTTCGGTAAATTATTATCTTAAAAATTGTGAATTAATTAAAACGATAATATTTAGTAAACGGGGTGGGAGTATAAAACAATGTTGGTGACAAATTTGTTTCTTTTCTATAAAATACGACTTTACTGGCTTGAAGTTAATTACACGTACAACAATTTAACAAAGAAATAGACAAATTTCATAACGAAAGCAGCATTAAATAAAAATACGGTGAAGAGTGAGTAGATCACGTGTCTAGGTGTCTGACCCCGTTTCCCACCAAACCCATGAACCTACCATTTCTCTCCCCATTAAATAACAACACTCGGGGGAGAAGACTGCTTGAGTTTGAAAGCAATGGAGAAGAAAGCTTTACCTGTTGCTCAAGTTGGAGTTGATGACATTATCAAGTCTGGTCTGTCATTAGAGGAGGCCAAACATTTCCACAAAGTCCTTAAAGAAATAATCTTTGAAACAAATGGATCAGACCCAAGAGATATTTGGCAATCAATTGCAGCAAACAGACTACTAAAGCCATGGCACCCTCACGCCCTTCACCAATTGCTTTACTACTCTGTCTATTCTAACTGGGATTCCTCTCTTCATGGTCCCCCTCTTTATTGGTTCCCTTCTTTGTGAGCTTTCTCTTCACTTCATATTCTTTTTGCATTTTTCATTTTCTGGGTTTCTTTTAAATTTGCTTAACTTCTGATTGTTACATTTATTATAACTACTTTCTATTTGGTGGAATATATTCACCTTTGTTCTTTTAGCTCACTTGTTACCATGAAGTTATAAATTTTGCTTCCTTTAATCCAAAAACATGTGGCTAAAGGTCTTATGTAGAATTTTACTTGTAAATGCTCCGATTTGTCCTATGAATTGTGATAAATGAATACTTAATCAATGAGTCTCCCTTTTCTTGCCAGTTATCATATTCTTACTGATACCTAACCGTCACTGTGAATATTATTTGGATGCCAGAGATCAATCAAAACAAACTAATCTGGGACGGGCTATGGAAATCTATGGTCCAAGGTTCTTAGGAGAAACATACAAAGACCCCATTTCGAGTTTTAACCTTTTCCGGAAATTCTCTGTTGAATATCCTGGAGTGAGTGTTCATATTCTTATGTGTTAGACAACATTATGCTGCATTACGAGTTGCATCACATTCTGAATCTGTTGTTATGTCTATGATTTCCAGGAATACTGGCAAATGGTTCTAAAAGAGCTTTCGATTGTTTTCCACAAGGCCCCAACATGTATTCTTGACACCACAGACAAATCAAAAATTGGGGGATCATGGCTTCCAGGTTCAGTTTTCAACATTGCTGAAAGTTGTTTGAAGCCAGCGCATCATCTTGGAAAAACTGATGACACCGTGGCCATTGTGTGGAGAGATGAAACTGATCAATCTAAACTGAATCATATCACAGTTAGAGAACTTCGAGAACAAGTAATGTAATATTCATGTCTTATACTACTACTTGTTCGAGTTTTTCTTTTTATTTTTGCATCATATTGCAATAAGCTGCTTAAGAGTTTGCAAAATGATGAGTTGCAGATTGATGGCAAGTGCTCTGGATGCAATGTTTACGAAGGGCGATGCAATAGCAATTGACATGCCAATGACGACCAATGCTGTTATCATATACTTGGCCATTGTATTAGCAGGATATGTTGTTGTTTCAATAGCTGATAGCTTTGCACCCAAAGAAATTGCAAGTCGCTTACGAATTTCCAATGCTAAGGCTATCTTTACCCAGGTTTTTGTTCTTTTAATTTATTATCTAGTGCTTCAAAACATGGAATTGTTTAGTGATTTGAAAATGTCAATCGTAAGAAGAGATCAACTGAACTGTTAGGTCTTAATTTGCAGGATTTTATCCTCAGAGGAGGTCGAAAATTTCCCTTGTATAGGTAATGACAACTTACTTAGAAAAATGTACTCCCTGTTCTTAATATGAAAAATTTTCTTATACTGCCAAGAAATTAGACCTTATATCTGCAAGAAAATGTGGTAGATTGCATATGCGATAATAAGGATTTGATGTTTAAGTGCTTCCTTAGATTGCTCTGACAAGATTTCTTTGCCATGAATTCCTTCAAACTCTTACTTTTTCAGTATGTTGCACAATTATATATGAGAATTATCAAAGAGTTGGCTAACTTCAGTCGCGATGTTTCTGATAGCCGTGTCATGGAAGCGGGTCCTCTTAAAGCCATTGTAATTCCTGTGATTGGAAATGATGTTGGAATGCAGTTAAGGCAGCAGGACTTATCATGGAAAGATTTTATGTCCTGTGTTGAAAATCTTCCAAGGTATTTTTAGTGTGGTCAAAGATCTTATTAGCAGATAATCACCAACTAATTTGGAAAATCGCTGGCAATTCAACAATAATGAAATCCTTTCCTTGCAGACCAAATTCTTACTCTCCTTTTTATCAACCAGCAGATGGTCCGACTAACATATTGTTCTCATCTGGAACAACAGGTGCAAAAAGTTATCGAAACATCATTTGCTTACTTTACTTGACCGTTCCACTTTAACATCTGATTGTATACCTTAACTTGTTGACCTGAATAAGGGGAACCGAAAGCTATCGTGTGGACCCAACTATCTCCAATTCGATGTGCCCACGATGCATGGGCACACATTGATGTTAAAGCTGGTGATGTGTACTGCTGGCCTACAAACTTAGGATGGGTTATGGGACCCATTTTGCTATACTCATGCTTTCTAACCGGTGCTACTCTTGCACTCTTTCACGGGTCCCCCCTTGGCCATGAATTCGGAAAATTCGTTCAGGTTATCGATCTGCAACTGCTGTATTACGCTGAACAGAAGGATCAAATAAAGCCTTATGATTTTACTTTCATATTGTTCAGGATGCTGGAGTTACTATTTTGGGCACAGTGCCGAGTTTGGTGAAAGCTTGGAAGAGTACCAACTGTATGAAAGGCTTAGACTGGACAACAATTAGGTAACTGTCTTCTGCTACATCAATTTAGTAGTAAAAGCAATAATGGTATGATGAAATAAATGTCTATGCAGAAGCTTTGGCTCAACGGGTGAAGCTTCCAATGTGGATGATGACCTCTGGCTTTCTTCGAGAGCTTATTACAAACCAATTGTGGAATGTTGCGGTGGAACGGAGCTTGCATCGTCCTACATTCAGGGGAGCCTGCTGCAGCCGCAAGCTTTCGGAGCATTCAGCGGCCCATCAATGACAACTGGCTTTGTTATCCTTGATGAAAACGGTGTTGCTTATGTAAGGACAAATCTTCCATACTGGTTTCATACAGTTACATGCTTGTAACATGCGAAAAAATTATTCCGTTGGTGTATGTGGCAGCCAGATGATCAACCTTGTGTTGGCGAAGTGGGTTTATTCCCCCGATACCTCGGAGCAAGTGAAAGATTGCTCAATGCGGATCATTATGAAGTCTACTTCAAGGGAATGCCGATGTATCGAGGAATGGTAGGCTTGTATTCATTATGCTTCGAGGATGAGTCATGGCAGTTTTTTTTTCTGTTAATTCTCTTGCCATTTAATATGCAGCCGCTCCGGAGACATGGGGACATCATTAAGAGAACCGTAGGGGGATATTTTGTTGTGCAGGGAAGAGCTGATGACACCATGAATCTTGGTGGCATTAAGGTCTTATTATGCTGATTTTTGTTACTTTTTTTGGTTATTTGTGCTTGGGCTGACTTTTTGAAATATAAAAATGTATACGCAGACAAGTTCAGTTGAAATAGAGAGGGTGTGTGATCGAGCTGATGAAGGGATCATGGAGACTGCTGCAGTTAGTGTGGCACCAGTAGGTGGCGGCCCGGAAGTGTTGGTGATTTTCGTGGTTCTTAAAAAGGGTGTAACCAGAGAAGCGGATGACCTGAAATCCAAATTCTCCAAAGCCATTCAAACTAACCTCAACCCTTTGTTTAAGGTCGGTCAGTCAGTCGTAATGGTTTTGTTTGTTACACTACATCCATTCACCCGTGTTGGGTTTGCTGAAATTGTTTGTATAACATGATTGCTAACAGGTAAGCATGGTGAAAATAGTTCCTGAGTTTCCCCGAACAGCTTCGAACAAATTACTGAGGAGAAATTTGAGGGATCAAATGAAGCGCGAATTGTTCATTCGGAGTAAAATATAGCATCGAAATCACTTGTACTGTACATTACATTTCAATAAACGGGTTCATTCATGTTGTATGAGTCCACTTGAATGAACGAATGAAATAAGCTATGAAAGGTGCAGCATGAAGTCTTTTTCTGCTGTTATATATACACTGCAGCAAAATCACATTAAGCTAAGCTATCGAAGTTGTTATAGGATTGGCGGGAATATCTGTTACTCGTCAACTTTTTTTGGAAAAAAAAAAATTAGTTTTGTGCTTTTGTAATCTCCAAATTGCTAATATATATAAAGTTATGTAATTTTTCTTCAATTATGGAACTTATTAGTGAGAATCAGTGATATTGTTCCTTCATTTTATTTGTAAGAGATCTTGTCCTAAATTTGCAAAATTCTTCTTCACCGTATTTTTCGGTGGTTGCGAAAGAATTTTCAAGAATCTTACTGATAGGGCCAAGAACGCCCTAGCACAACTATTGAGTTGGTCCCTTTCAATTATGGTTTAGGGTTAAAGTTCCATTATATTGTAAGATTTAAAAATTTTATATTTTCTAATATTAGAAATTATAGTTACTAAATTTACAAAGTATCCCTCATTATCACCTGCCAACAAAAATTATCGTTTGATCTATATATTTTTTCTTTTCTTGTGAGGTATAAAAAGTTGAAATACTAAACTTTATTTTATAAGTGTAGTCATGACTTTTATTTTTGCATATAGAAAAACCAATCGACTTGTCCAAAAACATATAAAAAAAGTAAAGAAAGACAGGAATATCATCAACAGAAAAAACCAACCGACCTATCCAACTTATCCTCTTCTTAACAACACATTTGAATTTTCAACAGATCTCCAGCTGATCCTTCTCTAAATTCTCCCGCTTTCTCTTTCTTATCCAAATCATGGCTTTGTTTCGGATTCAGTATTCCGATCTGCTTCTTTCTCTGTCTCTCTTCCTTTCCCTCTTTACGCCCATACTTACCCACTCCACGCCCATACTTACCCACTCCAACTCTCAACTACATGACTCAGTTTCAGTCTTCGATATCTTGCCCAAATATGGCCTCCCCAGCGGTCTCTTACCCAGCTCTGTTTCTAACTACTCCCTCTCTGACGACGGCCGTTTCGTCGTCGTTTTGGAGAAACCCTGTTATATCCAGTTCGATTACTTGGTCTACTACGACACGCATATCACTGGCAAACTGAGTTATGGTTTAATCTCTGATTTGGATGGGATTGAGGTCAAAAGATTCTTTATATGGCTTGGTGTTGACGAGATCAAGGTTGATTTGCCGCCCTCCGACTCAATCTACTTCAAGGTCGGCATAATCGATAAGCAACTTGACATTGATCAGTTTAAGTCCGTCCACTCCTGCCGCGATGGAGTTTCTGGAGATTTCTTCAATCGGATTTGGGAGGTATAAATTATTTTTAATTAGTTGTTTTGGTTGGTTGTTCTTTTTAGATCAGAAATTGGATGATAGTTGTCTAAATTCTGATCTAATTTGGGATAATTTTTGTCAGGTTTGACAATTAACGTAGTTCATGTGAAGCTTAGAAATAGTGATTTTGATTTTAACTTCCTTGTTTATTATTCTTCATAATTTAGGGAAAATGACTAATCAGAGAATTCATAAATATGTTAATTTGTGCGCAGGAGATTAATTTAGTCCAGTTGTAGGAAATGATATATTCGGTTGTGTAAGCATTAGTGGAGCTTTGATGGAGAAACTTTTTGTTGTTATCTGCAAGATTTGGAGTAATATAATTGATTTGATGCTTGTTTTCCACAGTTACAAGTTAATTGTCTTGTTTGGTTGTTAGCTTTCTTTAGTTAGGCTGATTTTTCTTTATTTCCAAACATTTTGACTATAGAACCACATTATAACTTCTCTACTTTTAATTGAATAACATACTTGGGATGGTGGATAATGATATACTTCTGGTGTATGTGCCTCTCGACTGGGTATGTTGCCTTAAATTGGCTTAAAATGAACTTTAGATAATAGATAAAACTGTAATTTAAAAATGTATGAACATATGATTGGTGACTACTTGGTTTGTGTCTATTTATGAGAAATTATAATAGGGATCAGGTCTTAAAATCATTTTCTTGCATGGATGATATGTCTCCTGTAAACTATTAAAATAATAGAAAGTAATAGCGCAAAGTAGTTGTATGGGACATATATCATTCATGCAGGAAACTTATCTTTAAGATCATGTCTTTGTTATAATTTTTCATTTTTCTAATGATGAAATAATTAGTTGACCGCTTGAAGGATTAACAACTTTTGGACCAAATTATTGTCGAAAGCCAAGTTTGGGACTAAATTATTGTTGAAAGCCAAGTTTGGTCGGTGATTATTGCATGTTTTTCACATGCCTGGAAAATAGGTTTCATGCTCCTTATATCGGTGTTTTAAAAGGCATGCGCTAGTTGGGCGGATGGATCCTTCGGGAGTCTAGCCGGGGATTAATCGGGGGCTTAGGTGGGGATTTGGCGGATTAGTATTTTAAAATATTTAATATTTATTAATGAATTAAAATAATAAATTTAACTAACAAATAAATTTTTATATAATAAAATAAAAAATTCATGTAGCGACGTTTTTCAAGGTTTAGGCAACACTTTTTCAGGTTTTGGTGACAATTTTCTAATTTTAGGCAACACTTTTCTGGTCTTTGATGACACTTTTCTGAGTTTTGTTGACATTTTCCGTTGTCCAATTATATAAATCGGGGCGGTGTTCCAAAAAAACTCCGCCGCACCTTTACCGCATTTTAAAACAGATCCTAATATTATAGATTTTCTGATGAGTTGAGTTTCTTTTGACTTTATTGTGAACTCGTTTCTGCACTCAGTCATCTGCCTTATCATTTCACATGCCTTAAAAAGGGGTTTCATGCTCATAAAATTATCAATTAAAACTACTTGAATTTCTTTTGACTTTATTGTCCAATTTTGTTGTTGTGCTCCTACTTAACATGGAATTTAATAATTAATATATTATTAGGACACCTATGAGTATTGCTAGTTTGTTGGTTCCAAAATTGGCATAATTTGAAGTTTGATATGTTGTGTTTAACTTTTTCGTAATGGTTTTAAGTGCAGCTTCCAACTTCTGCGGAGGATGTTCAGATGCTACTTACAGAATAAATACAGCTGAAGTTAGAATTCCAATTGGGTTGAAATCAGTATTTCCCTTTCTCTATGGGTTTAATAATATGAATATGCCCCAGAAATTGTAGATATATTTTAGTTTGCTAGTACTTATGCTATTTTGTGTACCTACTTAATCTCCGAGATTAAGCATAAAAGAAACTAAGGGTATTCTCGGAGGATTTGGAATTCTCTGAGTAAAAATCTTATATTGGAAATAAAGCTAGTTAAATAACTTTTAGTTGTTATGATTTGTTTTGTAAGATGAAGGAGACAGGGACTAGGTTTATGCCCAAAAACCATTATTTACCATGGTTTATGCCCAAAAACCATTATTTACCATGATTTTGAAAATCGGACCGGACCGGCCAGTCAGACTGGGTCAGATCAGAATCGGTTATTGATCCGATCAGTTTTCACCCGGTTCAATATCTGATCAAAGATCGGATGTTGACCGGTTAAACCAGCCAGTCGGACTTGGTTGAATCGGAAACTGGTTGCTCCAATCGATCGGTTAACTTATTCTTGTCAAAAATAATGTTTTTTAAATTTTTTGCAATAGGTAAGAATCGAACTCAAAACTTTCAACTTGTTATCCAGTACGCTTACCACTCAGTAAAAATACTTATTTGATACATATTTGTATTATATCTCTTTTATAATATCTATATAAAACTTTTAGTTAGTTTGAAATTAAGTATTTATTTTATTTATTTAGTGTATTGTATAAATAAATTCACCATATCTTATTTAAATAATATTTTTTCAATTTTTAGAAAATCCGATTCGATCACCGATTTAATCCGGTTGAACTTTAAATCTATGAATCACCTTCTTCACCGGTTCGATGACCGGTTCGGTTTTGAAAACCATGTTATTTACCATTCAAATTTACCTGCTAGGTGAAATTTATATGTTGAATTTGAACTTTTTAGACATCTCATTTACAAGTAGATGTTTTTTACTTTATGTAATATAAAGAAATTTTATATTCAGTGTCCTGCAAAAAAGACGACTCATAAGTTGCCCTAACCCATAAAAAATACATATTTTATTCTTCATTCAATTATTTAGTTACAGGGTTCAAATAAATACATAATTCAACATAAAGATAACATTTTATCCAAAAAAGAAAATATGCAATTACAAATGACAACAGAAATGCACTAATCCTCATACCCCAATTCTACTCCAGAATCACTGAACTGGCCCCACTTCTTAGATTTGCAGAAATTGATAAAATAATACCAAAAAATACCAAAGAAAGTTACAATTGCACTAACCAAATACACAGTTTTTGTGGCCACGGCCATCACATAAATCAGAAATCCAGATGGAATTAAACACATAATTACCAAGCCATTAAACCCAATTGGAATCCTATACGGCCTCTTAATATTTGGCAATCTTTTCCTTAGCCATAAAAATGATGCAAATTCCAACAGCATACCTAAACAGTACAAGAAATTGACTGAAGAAATTATGCTAGTAAAATCCATAACAGAACCTGCTAATGCAATTGCTGTAGAAAGTAAAATCCCAACCCAAGGTGTATTAAACCATTTTGATCTAGTTCCAAAAAACAAAGGCAAAAACCCCAAATCAGCCATACCCAAAAGCTGATACACACAGCTACTCAATTGTGCTTCATATAATCCAAGAACTGAAAAACAAGCACCAATTTCAACCCAAATTTTCAACCATTTCCCACCAATCATTTCAGCAATATCAGCAAAATACCCATTTGTCCAATCTTGTTGATTTAATGGCACGGAACCAGTAGCGGCTAAAAGAGGCAATAAATAACCTAAAATCGTAACCAAACCAGCACAAAACAGTGCTTTAGGATATGTCTTTTGAGGATGCTCAACTTCTCCGGCTAAAGTACTTGCACTATCCCAGAAATTCAAATTCCAAAACAGTGTGTTAAAATACAAGCTCCAATCTTTTTCTACCCCCAAATTAACCCACCTTGATGGATCAATTTTAGGGATTGAAATTAGGCTGAGTACTATAAATGGAGATAGAGAAATCACACCCATTATAATAGCAGTGAACCCAACAATAACTAATCCTGTATAGTTCAAAAACGACAACAGCAGAGTAAAAACGACAACGACAATATGCCGAGGTAATCCCGAGGAGAATACTGGAAACACCAATTTGAGATAATCTACACACAGAGCTGGGAATGAACACAAATTGAGTACGCCAGTGAAAAATTTCCATGTTCCCATTAAAGATCCCCAAAAGGGGCCAAATGCCTGATCTGCCCAAATTACAAATCCGCCGTTGCCGGGGAATGCAGTGGCTAGCTCGGCGGTGATTAGGGCCTCCGGGATGCACCAAATGAATGGGAATATGAAAAACCCTAAAATTGCCCAGAGAGGACCCGCGGCGGCTACTGTGGATTCTTCTCCGTATGGACCACCGGAGACTTCAAAAAAGATGAGAAAGACAAGGGGGATTACTGATAATTTCCGATGGGTGGCGGTGGTGGGTCTTGGGGGAAGGAGGATTTGAGATTCAGAAGAATCGTTGGGTTCCATGATTTGCTAGTTGAATTCAGTGTGTGTTTTCGGAAATGTAATTCTTCAAAACTCAGATTCGGTACTTGGAAGATTCATTGACATGTTGGCGGGCCTTTTATTTATTACATTAAGTGCACATGTTCAATTTAAGAATGTAACTATGCAAGTAACAAAGGTGTTTTTAAATAATTTACATAAAGGACATGTAATGTATTATGAGATTGGTTGGTGTAAAATCGAGATGTTTTATATCATTATTTAAATTTTTTTCGAGATGTTTTATATCATTATTATTTAAGGAGTATTGCTATGTGCTGCCCAGTATTACTATA
Source organism: Euphorbia schlechtendalii (assembly GCA_949673415.1). Lineage (NCBI taxonomy): Eukaryota > Viridiplantae > Streptophyta > Magnoliopsida > Malpighiales > Euphorbiaceae > Euphorbia > Euphorbia schlechtendalii. The sequence continues at coordinate 456 of CATIWQ010097089.1, read as the reverse complement.
CGTCGTCCGTATTTTTTACAAATACGGACAAGAAAGGACAACTAATATACGTAGGCGGACAAAATTTCCGCCTACGATACATCACGGGCGGACGTGAAATCCGCCAATATATCATCATCGGCAAACCCGGTGTCCGCCCATTTACGGCATAGGCGGATACCGAGTCCGTTAAAATGCCTTCATGCGCGGAATTTCTTTCCGCCATGATGGAGATACTGGCGGACACGGTATCCGCCCGTGCCGCTGATAGACGGATATCATGTACGCCTATAATGAAACATAGGCGGATATCATGTCCGCCCATATGACTTGTTAGGCGGACTGGATATCCGCCTATTTGCAGGTATTGGCGGATATCATGTCCGCCTAAATTAAAAAAACCGGGGACGGTTTTTCCCTCCGTTTACTTTTTACAACTTTTAAATTATTCAAAGAATATTATAATTCTTAAAAAAA
>CATIWQ010097086.1:0-12801 GCA_949673415.1 Euphorbia schlechtendalii | reverse complement strand
GTGGGAATGTACTGTCAAGTTGATTGACATAAAAGGTTCTCAAATTGAGTTTTTTACTTTTTGTGGATGGAAAGAGGCAGCTATAGGCCCACTTCTCCTCCAGCATTTAATTCCCAAATCAGAAACAAAATCTCTCTCATTTCAAGTTAATTATTCTTAATATTTATTACAGCGAATGGTTCACAATATCTCCATCTAATCAACCTTTCTCTTCCTCTCTTCAAATTGCTCTTATCTTACACAGTAAAAAAGCAAACCTCCCTTCAAACCCACCACTTTCTTCCCTATCTCTCAAATATTCCATTCCCACAAATACACACGCTTGAATGAATGAATATATGAACCAATCTATACCGAATATATAGTGTAGTCTGCACTATATTATATCATATTTCTCTCCTAAATTTCTTAAAAAAAAAAAAAAAATGAGCCAGTGTGTTCCAAGTTGGGATCTTGATGACAATTGTTCTCCAAGTGCTAAGCTCTATGGAGCTCAAGACGTCTCCAGGTCATGTTATGAAGTAGCTGAGCTGACATGGGAGAACGGCCAATTGGCCATGCACGGCCTAGGTCCGCCGCGCGTGCCATCCAAACCGACATCTGCTACCACTACATGGGATAAGCCACGCGCCGGCGGTACTCTTGAATCCATTGTCAATCAAGCAACCCAGCAACAGCAGCAGCAATGCGGTTTAGACGAGATTGTCCCGTGGCTCGACCACCGCCGTGGAGCCTCCAACACCGTCTCCGCTTCTATGACTATGGACGCGATGGTCCCTTGCTCTAACCCGAACGCCGCCGACGACCGCCCCGCTGGGCTACGAAATTACTATGTGGGGAGTTCTACGCGCGTGGGGTCGTGCAGCGTGGCAACCGCAACGAATGATGAGGACCCTATTATAGCAAGTAAACGGGCGAGGGTGGCGCGTGTGCCTGTGACAGGTGAGTGGAGTAGCAGAGACCAAAGTGTAACCGGAAGTGCAACTGTCGGAAGAGAAAGTCAACGTGTGACCATGGACACGTATGATAGGGAACTAGGTTTGGGTTTTACTTCGACGTCGTTTGGGTCGCAGGATAATACTAGCTGCGGCAAACCGGATACGAAGACGGCTACCGTTGACGAGAATGACTCCGCTAGTCACAGCAGGCCGCAGGTAATTTTCTGCATTTATTTTTGTGTATATAATTTTCAAGTTTTATTTTTTAAGATTATTTAGCAAATGAATATGTTTGTTTATTTTAATTTTTTTGTTAAAAAATAATTAGATGGAGGCGGGAGACGAAGAAGAGAAGAAAAGAGTTGGGAAATCCTCAATTTCAACAAAAAGAAGTAGAGCTGCTGCTATTCACAATCAATCTGAGCGAGTAAGTTTTTTTTTCTCTTTTTTTTTATTTTCCAGGTTGATTTATTAATTATTGTAATTTCAAAGATCGTTTTTTCATTTCTAATTAATTAGATGACAAGTTAGAAAGGAATTAAACATATGATTTTGTTCAACCTATAGATGGATATAAGAAAAGTTTTAAAAACATTTTGGAGACTCCGGTTAGAATCTAAGTCCTTTGCAGCTTACTTCTATTCATTTTAAAGAGTAATTCAACTGTTAACGTGTACTTAGTGAATGAAAGCAACGCAAATTTAGAGTTAATGTTGAGTTTTTTTTTAATGTTTTGCTTACAATTTTTACCTTTTGAAATTATTTTTCATATGTAATTTTCGTTGTAATGATGCTTTACAAAAAGTAAAATTGTAATTGCTGGAAATTTTTTATATAAAGTCATTTTTGTTAAGTTTGGCAAATTTCGCCATAATTAAACTTTGCTGTGATGTTGAAAAAAAGCAATAATGCCTTTAAAATTGAAAAGATTGGGTGCAGTAAAAAATATGGAAGACTGGCAAAAAAACAAGTATATAAATGATTAATTAATAAATAATTCAAAGATTATCAATAATTGGCAAATTAAGATACTTAAACTAGAAAAGTGAATGAATAATTGTTACAGATAAAACTTTCTTTTATGATCATAATTGGTGCTTGTACAAGTCATATATTTTTTTTCAATAACTTAATTTATGATTCAATTCAAATGGTAGAAAAGGAGAGATAAGATAAATCAAAGGATGAAGACCCTACAGAAGTTGGTCCCAAATTCCAGTAAGGTATGGTTTTTAATTGGTCGGTCACTTTCATTTATATTCATGTGTGCATTTATAAATCATATAATTTGTTCAGTTATATCTGGAGAGATAAATACATTAGGTTCTTAGGTTTCTATATCGTTAAAAGTCACTTTTTAGCATATGGATAAACTTATAATCTGATCCATAAATTTGGAATTAAGACAGACTTTTAAGCCGTGTTTGATAATGGGAAATCCTCCGGTCACTCGCGAAGAGAGTGGATGCTGACTCGGCAATTTATACTCTTTTCTTTTTTCTTTTCCACCATTGGTAAAGATTCGTCAAAACCAAATTAGTAGACAAATGGTTCTTTCAATGTAGTTACTTTTTAACTTATTGTTTATAAATACTTTTTCCAATTATAAGAATTTTTAAAGTAAAGGTTTAAAATATTTCTTAAAACTATAATTTAGGGTTTTTTTTAGTAAGATGCTCCTTCCGGTTTTCTAATATTTATCATTTTAGACTTTTTACTTTGGTTTCTAATACCTGTCATTTTAAATATCAATGCACATTTTAACAAGATTTTCCTAATTTAACATTGCATTAATTAAGAAAGAGATTGAGTGTAGATTAATTTATAAGTTGGTAATTAAGAAGAGATAGAATTTTATTATAAAGTAAAAGGGATAAAATAATCATTTTATAGTGCATTAAATGTCTTATTGGTATTGATGAAAAATCTAGAATGATAAATATGAGGAACCAGAGGGAGTAGTTCGTAAGTAGTGGAATTTATGAATTGAATAAAAATGATAGGCAAAGACGTGGGGAGTGGGAGGGAGGGGTGGTGTGGTGTGGTGATCGAGCCCCAATCCAGTCACTAAAACAATGAAAATTACTCATAGATTTAAGATATAGTTCGACCCTTTGTTTTTGCTGGATGAAGTGGGGTACAAGAGAAAGAGAAGTGAAACCAACCTCACCCTACTGGGTACATAATAAATCTTTTTAGATTATAAAATTAAATAGCGGTATATATACTCGAGTGCTTATAAAGTCTTTAAAAACATTATTATAAAAAAAATAAACTAAAAAGGGCCATCTTTTTACTTTTTATTTATAAATACGTGGATCTAATGCATCAAGAGGTGTTCAAAGTTGTTCTAATAAACATGCTATCCTAAATTTCGAAAATGACCCCGCAATTCATCATCTTTCGAAAAGTGCATCGAATGACTTCTTGAACGAAGCATGTCAAATCTTGGTTGATTTGGTTTTTCAAAGACGTACTTTTCTAATTTTCCCTCTCCTATCAGAAGGCTGCACGTGGCTTTCAGTGAGAAAAATGATGCATCATTTGAAAGTTGAGATAGCTACGGGATATTGAAACTTTAGTAAGGGAATAAGTTTTTGAGACATTTTAGGACTCCCCTCGATCTTGATGCATTATAAATTACTTGAGAGAAAAAAAAAAACCGTTGATAAGAAACAAGAAGGGAGGAGTACAAAATGAAAGTGGACAACAGATAAAGGAAGGGGGGAAAGTGTGGTCCAAAGCATTTATTGTTGCGAATGTAGTCCACATAGAAACCCGTTTGAAATGGGAACAATTTGACACAAGATTTGTTTCCCATTGGTCTCTTACCACATAAACTCATGTCCACTAATGTTGGGGCCCCTTATGCTTACTGGTCTCTTGTCACTGTGGGCCCCAACTGTTTGTTCTTTCTTTCTACATATTACCGAATTGCCACTCGCAACACTAATCATTGTAGACTGACTCGCTGACAATTCAACCCCATTGGTTTCGTACCGACAGACGGACAAGGCATCGATGCTGGACGAAGTGATAGAATATCTGAAGCAATTGCAAGCACAAATAGGAATGATGAGCAGAATGAACATGCACCCAATGATGCTACCCATGGCGATGCAACAGCAGCAGCAGCAGCAGCAGCTCCAAATGTCGATGTTGAATCCAGCTGCTGCTATGAATATGAACATGAATATGGGCATGGGCATGGGCATGGGCATGGGTATGGGTATGGGCATGGGTCTGGGCATGGGAATGGGTACTCATGTCATGGACATCAACCGCCCAAACATACCAATGCTTCAACCAGCTGGTCTTTTCATGCCCATGACTACAACTACCACCACTACTACTCCGTGGGATGGCTCTGCCGACAACCGCTTGCAGCCGTCTGATCCCATCACTGCCGCATTCCTCGCTTGCCAATCACAGGTAATTAACCACGTGCTTGATTATTTGGTTATATATTCACCTGCCCTACGTGTATAAATGTATGCATGGAAATGATATAATTAAGATTTTGCAACAGCCCATGACGATGGAAGCTTATAGCAGGATGGCAGCTATGTATCAGCAACTCCAACACCAACCTCCGCCTTCAAAGGGCTAGTTTTTTTTTCCTATCAACTACGACCACTATACTTGATGATTTTTTACTTGTTCATATTCTTCTTCGAAATTTTTATATAAATCTGTTTAGTATAATAAATTATTTTGATGACTGAAATATAAGGTTGTGGTTTTTTACTTGTTCATTGCTAGCTTTCTTTTTATGTTCATCTATATATAAAATTTTGTTGATAGCTTATTTCTTCTCTAATTAGTCCATCTTGTTATTTTAGTGGGTACACTAGCCAAATCCTATAATTTGTAGTTTTTTTACATCTTTCTGAAAACAAAAGTTTAGTTTTTACAATTAAAAAGTCTCGAACATAATGTATCAATTGTTGTTCAATTATCAACAAGCTTGGACCTCGAAATAGTATATAAATTGGTATCGTTTAAGCAAGTTCTCGAGTTTGATGTAAAGAAAAGTTTTATAATTTGATTTCAAAAGTAAACGTTAGATTCTATTACTATGTATGTGAAAAAAACTAAAGTATACCCATCACTACGAACTCGTCCGAGATGATATTCGTAGTACACATCAAATTAATTTCTTATGAGAAATTCTACAAAACATGAAAAGTTCAGAATTTATACTCTTATCGACTTAGCCCTGTTTGGTTTATCATTTTTTATAGTGTGGTATGATACATACTACATTTAAATGGCTTGTTTGATTTTATTTTTTTTTAAGACTCTTCAGTCTTCGCACGAATGTTATTTTTTTGAGAGTATTAAGAGACCAATTATGTTATATCTATAAATAATGAAATTGTGTACAAAGCAAAACACATGGTTTGTTCATGAAAAGGTAAACATATAAATGATTGGGTGCTTATTTGTCAACTTGGATAGATAAGTCACCACACGTTTTCTATGAAGTCCTTTGTATATGGACCCCTCTTATCTTTCATTGATTGGCCAAAGCAAGCCAAATTTGAATTTATCATAGTAGTTTTCAGTTTCATAATTTAATGCATCAATTTGTTGTCATTCCATGTTTTCCTTCTTTTCTATTGGTGATTATTCAATTAGTGTTTTTTCATTCTTCTATATCAAAAAAATGTATCCTCGTTTTCTTCTAAGTTCTAACAATATATAAATATTGATTCCGTTAATTTCATTAGTAATATGATATTTTTGCCCCAGTATATATTATATATGTGAGGTAGATGTGCCAGTACAGGTGAAGAAGTCCAAATAGTCCTCAATCAAACTAGAAATTTTCAACTTAGTATCATCTCTAAACCATGTCTTTTGCAGGAATGCGTAATGCCACCATTTCGGAAAATAAGAATATTTTAGGTTTCACTTGGTCTACGCACTCTACACACATACATTGGAAAAACAAGTTAGTCAAAAGCTTGATATTCTAGTTAAATTTCTTTCTTTTAAAAAAAAACATAAAAATTTCCTCGTTGGACTTATAATAATATAATAATGAAAAATCCTACTTAACCCTCCTGATTGTGAACTTAAACATGTGATTTTTAGGATCACAGTTTCAGTCTTAACTACTCACTAGGTAAGACCTTCTCCACTTTAAGTGGAATTTCATCAAGTCAAATGTTTGTTAATAAAAGATGAAGTGCATTTGTTATTGATGACAGAATTATATATAGATGCGGTAGAAAATTTCATGTCAATAATACGTATATAAATCTTTAAGTAGGGGACCGTATATACTGTTAAGAGTGGCTAAAAATCATCAAAAGTTGTATGATTGAGTTGAAATACATAAGTACCAACTTGTATGATATTAATTGTTGTATATATGTATAGTTTCAGATAATATAAACGATTATGGAAGAAACGCTTGGGCCATTCCGTATCCACATGATTTTCTTTTTCTTCTAGTTTTCTTATAAAATAATTTATATGTTTATAACTGAAATTTCGATACAATTCGAACTCGATTATTCAAGTTTTAATTGAATTACCTACGGGATTACCTCCATTACAACAATTAGTGTGCATCAATGTTGCCATCAATGAATGTCGCGGTTTTGAACTTCAAACTCTTAATAGCGGTTAGCGCTTGTGTGACAGAGACAAGCTTGTACCTATGTAGCACGGAAACGGAAACGGAAACCGACACGAAAATGGAAACGGAAACGGGAAAACGTAATTTCTAAAAAATATAGGTTCGGAAACTGTGGGAAAACGTGTAAATAATAAAAATTCAGGGGTATATTCATAAATATGAAAAATATAAAATTTCGTACATATTATTTCATTCTTATATAAATTACTAAAAAACATGAATTTTAAAATAAATTTATTGATTATAAAGCAAATCTACATGAGTAATGGTTATTTCAAAACATTAAATAATAGTAAATATGGCTATCGAAGATAATAAAGTTTCATGAAATCTGAAAGTTGTGTCATATTTACTAAATCGTAATAATGTAAGTATATAAAACGGACTAAAACAAGTTTTTATAATATAATAATATTATTAATAATATAAATAATGAATTGGGGTTTTAAAGTCTTAGTAGTTTGAATATATTAGAAAGTTTAGTTTTGTAAATAAATTAAAATTGGGTCTTTCGATATGAGGAATTGCTAGGAAACGGTTTCCGGAATTTACGGAAACGAGTTTTCAACTTTCATTAATTGCAGAAACGGCCCGGAAACGTTTTGTAGGGGTTTCCTAGGGTTTCTGATTCCGAAACAGATGGGAAACGCAGAAACGGCATGTCACAGGAGTTTCTGTGCTTCCTAGATTTATACCCAAGCTAAAAAAGCTCATAAAAAGAAATTACTTATAATCAAAAGAAATTACTTTTTAAAAAAATCAGATGCTAATAATCAAAAGAAAAAAAGTTTTATTTAGAATAATTACTGCAATTAGCAAACTTGACTCTTTGTGTTCAGATTTTCAATCATTTTTTTGCTGAAAGACTGATAGTACCTACTACAACTGCCGAAAGATTTTTTGGATGTTTAACAGAAAAAAAAGAATACTGGTCTGAAAATAATAATTCTTTTATGAATAAATATATTTATTTTCTCCATATAATACTTTTACATATTCCAAAGTTAGCATGTTTAATGATCAATATAGTGTTTAAATTTGATATAGATAAAGTGTGATATTTTCCATTACAAAACGTAATTTTTAGATGAATATCAGCTTATTATTTTCATCTTTTTAGGCAAAATCCTTTAATTAGTTTCCGTGCTATAACTCTTTTATCCTCTGTATTCTTATGATATACAAATTACCTTATCAGTTCTTGTGTTATTCATTTCGTTTTCTATATGATTCTTTTTTTAACAGACTTCATCTTCAAATTACCTTATCAGTTCTAGTGTTATTCATTCCGTTTTCTATGTGGTTCTTTCTTTGACTGACTTCATCTGCAAATGCCTTAGTCAGATTCATATGGCAAAAAAATTGCCATGTGAAAAAATGGAGGTTAAAATAACAAGTAATAGCCGATTCAAGGATCCAAATGAAAAAAAATCAAATACGCATTAAGAGGTGTTTCTCCAAACCTATAACTTAAAAGTTTTTTTTAACTTTCAAAGGGTTTAAAAATAAGTAGTAAAGTTTTTTTGTAAATTTATTTTTAAATCAATTATAAGTTATTGAATCTTGAAAAGATTAAAAAAGACGTACCTTATGCGAGGATATTGAGTTTTGATTTTTTGAAAATAATACGAGGATAATAGTATAATTTGTTTGATAAAATAATATATAAGAAAAAAATCACTTTTTAAAAGTAGATATTTTCAACTTTTTATTTTTTAATTAAAAGTGATTTTTTAAGTTAAAAAAAATTTTGAGAAAAACTTTTAATTTAAAATTCTACTTTTAAATAATTTTGACTAATTTAAAAATTTGGAGAAACACCAACTCCAAATACCTAATTTACTCAATGCTTCTCAAACTAAAACCTTAAATCAATGTGCTCTTTGTCCAGCTGTAACTTTCACTGCTTCAGAAAATCAATCATATGTTCGAAGATATTCGCTATTTCTAGCTTCCAAGTCTACTCCCGTGAGTTTGAATATGGACGAAAGCTAGAAATTTCAGGCGGGAATTCATTAACAGGATCATAATCACTTGAATTAAATGGGAGAGATTATTTTCGAATTTAACTGGCTGAAGAGAGTCGTCAGATAGAATCCGACAAAAAAAGACAGTGTAGGAAACGGGATGAAAACCACATAAGCTGATAAGATAACGAGTATATCTAGACATGGTAACGGTTCTGGAACCGCTGATTCCGGTTCATAGTTTCATGAACCTAAACCTAAACGTTATATAGGATGGAACCACTGGTTCCAGTTTTGGTTCGGAACGGCCGGTTCCTATTCAAGTTTAGACAAGGTTTTGACCCGATTCAGGTACAATTCCGGTTCGAACCTTGATATATGTTAGATATTTAATTTAGACATTTAAATTTTAATTATGTTAATTTTAAATATTTGTGTTTTGATTCATGTTAACATTAGTATATGTTACAAGATAATATATTATCTTAAATATATAAAAAACATATATTTCTTGTTTTAAATTATTACAAATAAATCATTACAAATATTATACTTCAACATTAAGCTACTACTTTATTACTTGTACAATAATACAACTTGATTTAAAAAAATTTAAGTAATGAAAGCCACAATTAAAAAACCAGTCATGCATATGCTTAACTTGGTTGAATATCGCTTTAATTAATAAATTATAATTTAAATCTTCATGAGTAGAGTCTATAAATAAGGCAGTGAATATGCATGTATTCTCACTCATAATCAAACAGTTTATAACAAGGTAATTTATATAATACTACTCGTAACATTTAAATTTTTTAGGTATGTTTTTAACATATAAATATATGTATATCAATACATGATCACGATTCCGAAATCGTTGATTCTGATTCATAATTTTCATGAACCTAAACCTTATATAGGGGTGGAGCCGTCGATTCCGGTTCGGTTTAGGCGATTCCATATTAATTTGACAATGTCTAAGTATATGTATATCATAGAATCACAAAGGATAAAATGGTCATGTCACATGCACTGAATATGGGGTTTTGCCCATCTTTTCAAATGCATTAAGTACTATACTGTAATATGGGATTTCTTCATAATTTATTTAGTTTTGGTCCATATTTATAGGAAATTTGATTATTAAAAATAATTTTTGCTATTTGATTTTGATCCACGAATAGAGTAGCTATCTTGGTCCACATGTGGACGCTAGATTTTTTGCCCACTTGTTCATAGTTATCATAATAATGAGAGGTTAACTTTTTTTTATTATACATAATCAATAATATTACTTTTGATTAACTTACAAATTTCAATATTTATTTAATTTTGAAGAATAGATCATCAATTAATTCGAAATAAATAGTCTTGTCTATCCAATCTCAAGGCGAAAATATCTATAATAGTTGTGTAAAATCTTTAATATCAAAAAAAGTTTTAGCCATTAAACATTTGATGCTATCCATATAACTTCTCTGGGCTTGTTACTCAATTTTGATAGTGGACCATCTGCTTTTATTTCATTGATTATTAAACGTTATATCTAATTCATATCAACAAAATAATACAAAGTAACAGTTATTTTTTTCACAAAAATAACCAGAAAAAATTATGCATTAAATGGATAACTAAAAAATATCATTACTCGAAAAGTTCTAATGGCTTTACATATTTAGGCCCTATAATTATGATGGCTTCAGTATTTAACAAAACTACGACGGCCCATTAAATATTCTTCTTTATGGACAGTGATTTGGCCCAATTATACAAAATTATGGGGCTCAGAGAAGCCATCATCTGGGCCAAATGGTCTTCTGAATATAAGGAAATATGTTAAAAACTAATTTTATTTTACATAAAAAAAATCATATTTATACTTCTATGTAAAAAAATTTATTGTTTTTGTTTTGTAAAAGGTTTTCATATTTATGTTTTTACATATTTTTTTATTTCAATTTTTCAAACATTTTTATGATTCCTTATACCTGGTATAAGAGTAGTGTGATGGGGTGACGGTGGAGGAAGTGGTGGTGGTTGTGTTGGCTGAAGGTGTGGCGGTGGGGGCGATAGCGAGGGTGGTAAAAGTGGTGGTGGTTGTGTTGGTTGAAGGTGTGGCGGTGGGGGCGATAGCGAGGGTGGTAAAAGTGGTGGTAATAATGGTGGAGGAAGTGGTGGTGGTGGGTGGAGGTGTGGTGGTCTAATAGCAAGGTTATGGTGGCTGTGGCAAGGTGGGGGAAGTGGTGATGATGGTGACGGTAGTGGGGTAGAGGAATTGGTGGTAGCAATAATGATAGCGAGGTGGTGGTGACGGCAATATGATGGAGGAAGTGATGGTGGTAGCGGTAATGGGGTGTAGGAAATGGTGGAGATAGTAGCGGTAGCAGGGTAGTAGTGCTGGTTGGAGTGGAAGAAGTGGTGGTAACAATGGTTGAGAAAATGATGGTTGAGGTGGTGACAGAGTGGATGAGGAGGAAGAGGTGGTGGTGGTGGTGGCGGTGGCGGGGAAGAGGAAGTGGTGGTTATGAGGTGGAGAAAGTGGTGGATGTGCTGGTGTGGGTGAAATAAGTGGTAACGGTGATAGTGAAAGAGGTGATGTAAAAAAATAAAGGAAAATGTTTTCCCAATTTTTTTATGGGAAAACATTTTCTTTTATTTACACTACATTTTCATGTTGACTTGCATAATATTTTCTTTTGACTTATTTTCCATGTCAAACAAAAGGTGGAAAATTCGAAAAATATTTTCTTGCACAATATTTTCCGATAAACAAACAAAGTCTAATATTCCATTAATTTACTCAATTACTTTCAAAATACTTACAAAAATTATTGTTCGAAATCCTTATACCTGGTATAAGATCTCCTATACCAGTTTTTTATTATTTTTCATGACGGTCTTATACTTGGTATAAGAATAGGTAAGGCATTTGTTTTACTTCATTATTCACCATTTCCTCCCTTAATTTGAATTCAACAAAATCTATAAGTTTTTTGAATGTGGAAGAAAAGGCAAAAACAAAATTGGTAGTACATAAAAAAAACAAGAGCACATGTACGAATTATGTGGAAGCAATTTTCAAATGAGATTTAAATTTAAGTCTCATGACCTATCACTCATTCAGATCAATTGATCAGCTGTTGAAGCATATGTCTTTTCCTAGCATATTCTCGACATCCCAATTTTCAAGTTTTTATTATTTGGGAAGAGAGATCAAGTTTGGGGATTCCGTGCTTCGCAACAAATTTCTTAAGGGTTTGTTTGGAAACAAATCATATAAGAAAATGAAAAGAATTGAATTACTTCGAGAGAATTCAATTGAATTGGTTTCTCAAATAAATTCATTTGTTTGAAAATTTTATTTTATATGAAAGAATTCAATGATTGTTAACTAATATATTTAATATTTTTTTAAAATAAATTATATAAGTATTTTGACTCATTTAACTAGAAGTACATGGGAATGTCAAATGATGAAAGTGATATTCAAAAGTAACTAAAATGAATTCATTCGAAATCTTGTAACATTTTATAAGATTTCTATCATTGTATTCACAAGAATTCAAATCTTGCATGATTTGAATTCTATCAATATTTATTTGATTCCAAACAAGGGAATTTGATAAAATGAATTCAAATGAATTGAATTCTTTCATAATGAACCATTCCAAACACACCCTAATACTTTCACAATTTCTTCAAACAATAACAGATTCTCCATGACAAAATCCATCAATTATCACCGTCAAAATCGAGAAACTAGAGAGAGAGAAACATGATAAAGATAAATAATAGTAGCAAAGAGAGAATCTAAAGAGTAAAGAGATAGAATTGTGATCGAGACGAGACTGTAATTTGGATGAGAACAAAGAAGGGAAGAAGAAGAAGGTAAAGAACGAGTAGAGAAAGAAAAAAAAAAAGAGAGAATAAAGTTGAAAGTGGATTCATGCATAGCAAAAATTGCAGACAATTGGATATGGCCGAAGCGCAATTTCCGACTATCGATCGATATTCGATGGAAAGACCCAAAGTTTGCATTGAGTTCGTTGAGGCGGATGGTGAATTAGAGTTTTCCGGTGAGGAATGTCACCGTTGAATGGGATGGGGAGTTTCAGAATCTCTGCACTTTATCCCTAAAAGAGAAAGAATGAACAGAAGTACAAAAGGTTAAAATACAAACAAAAAATGTCATATAAACAAAATAAAATAAGTTGAAATTGGGATTAGTAGAATAAGTGAAATTACA
>CATIWQ010097078.1:0-16084 GCA_949673415.1 Euphorbia schlechtendalii | reverse complement strand
AAAAAATTTGTACAAAAATATGAAAAATGAATAATTTAAATTTATGTTACATACCTCTTGCTGTGCTTAACCAATTCTTTCAGAAAAAAATTTATCAAGTAACCAAGTTCAATTCAAAGTATGTAAATATTTGAAGTTGGAAGTTGGATGTGGAAAATGAGAATTTTCACGCAGTATAAATAGGGGGTTGAGGGAGTGCTGGGGAATCTCCAACAGTGGAGATTCCCGCTGCTGGCGCTGCTAGCTGCAGCGCCAGCAGCTTTTTTTTTTTGTTACTTTGTCATAGAACAGAAACATAAAATTTCGGTTCTATGACTTTTTTTTTATTTTTATTACATGTCAAAGAACCGAAACATAAAGTTTCGTTTCTTTGACATGCCTGCAACCGAGGCAGTCTGCCTCGGTTGCAGCGCAGTGCAAGAACCGAAACAAAAAGTGCAAGAACCGAAACTTTTTGTTTCGGTTCTTGCACTTTAATTATTAAAAAAAATTAAAAAAATTTTTTTAATAGAAATGATAAAAAATATTTCGGTTCTTGTACATTTCAGAAACGAAATATTTTTTGTCATTTCTTCTCTAGTTAAAACGACCACATTTTGGGATTTAATTCCCAACCCAACTATATTTTGTTACTATTCACTTCTAGTAACATTATTCAAGATCAAAATCCGATAAATTTACATATATTTAATAATAAGACAGCATTTAGATGAAATGAAAAACTTTACTACTACTTTATTTTCTCTCATGTTGGAATGAATTAATGAGTTACAATAATAAGACGTAATTATTGAGAATAACCGGTTTTATTCTTCAATTAAGTGATTAGTTAACCATCTTGAAATCGATATTTTGGTTAATTTAACCACCAAGACTGTATGAGACCTTTCATCGCACTAAACTTACCGTTTATATTGGTTTGTTCTATGCATTCGACTAATTTAATTGTTATTCCAAACCCAACTCGTTTGAATTTCATGGTTGTGAACATTATACATACTTGATCATAAATTGGCTAGTAATAATCATGGTTTGCTAGATTATCTACTAGGCCGGATACTTTTAGTTCAATCATTGTTCATTCACTTTCAGTCCAAAAGAAGACAATGTTAATATACCAAACTTTGTAGTTTGCAATATTGTTAGGTTTCATTTTACATTATATGCTTGTCTTTTGACCAACAAATTAAAATAGTGTCTCAAGTATACCAAGCACAATAGTCGTTAATATACGTAGTACTATCTTTGAGATAGAAGTACAGCTATTTTCAGATTTTATGATTAATACCTTTTACACAATTTTATTCCATGAAATCTCCTACCGGCAATATGGTGTCTTAATAATATCCATGGTATGATCCCATCTATTACTACTTTTTATCAATCTACTAAGAATTGTAAATATAATTGTTAATCAAAATTCTACAACCTACACAGAAAAATGATTAAATTCAAATATGAAATTATTATGAAAAAACATAAACAAAAAAATATAGAGACTATAATTGTTACATATATATCATACCAATAACATGGACAAATGTTACAGTTCTTTCCTGTAAATGAGAAGATGGTTAGATGAATGAGAAGGGCTGAAACGTAAAAGGGTAAGCAGGAAATGAAAAAATTAAAACAATAAGAAAAGGGATAGTCTTTCATTATATTATCTCCAACATTAACTTAATTTATTTGAAATAAATTTATTTTAATGTGATTATAACTACTTAAACTATTATCTAATACTCACATTACCCCAATTTTTATATCTATATTTCAATATCATGTATCGCCTATGTTGCATTTGCGAACGTAGCTGCATACACTAACATATATACTAACTTTTTTCAATTAAAATTTGAGATCGGAATGTCAAGGTTTGAATATTTTAAAACATATATGCTAACTTGAAACTTTAAAAATATTAAAAAATGTCATGTTGATAAATACTAGAACAAGAAAAAATAGTGTTAATGATACAAACAGCGAGTACCATAGTACGTATGAAGACATAAAATGACAAAATAAAAATGTAAAATTCAGCCTTTGTCATAACAATTAACCTATAAAAATAGAAAATATTATTGAAGATCTTTAACACAATACGTCTTGTATTTGGTTTGTGTAAAAAATACATGACACTAACCTTTCAAAGAGTACTTCCGTAATTGTTGTCATCTCTTTCAAAAATATCTTATCTTAATCTCAAATCATACTACAATAATCCTTTTCGGCACATTTACAATGGACTAATTTATATATTATCGGTTTTTCTTTACTCTTTCTGCTGTTCAAAAATTATTAATTTATTCTACATTTCACTTTTTCTTTTATTTATTATTTTGAAATATCAATGTAAATTTTGATATTTTTTTAATAATATTACTAAAAAATAAGTATATATGCAATTATAAAGTAGTAATTTAGAAAAAAAAAAAAAGTAAAATGAGAATCAATCATTTTTATAATATGATGACTGTTTTATCGATTATAATAAAATAAATTTTCAGTACAATGCTATTAACTGTATTACTCCTAATTATTGTTAAACTTACCAAATCACAGTGGTATTAAGGTATAAACGCGCCTTCAATCAGAAAAGGAATCAACGCGCCAGAAAGGAGCGTGGGATAGAATCTGCAAAAGTGTTCCATTTTGGCGTCACTTTAACCATTTGAGTCGGACCCACCAAACGCACTAAGATTGTTTCATCAATACACTGCGTATTGACGTGGGCACTCAACTCAACCCCTTCACTTCCTAAATGGGCAACCCACCCACACTGTCCCCTAATTTGTTGTAATATTGTTCTGTTACATTTTTTTTTTTAAAAAAAGGAAGAAAAGAGAGCATTTATTGATAGAGGCATAGAGCTTATCAAAAATTAAACGGGCACTCATATAAATTTTAATTCATGATATCAAGGCCCATTAAGGGTCCAAAGACAGGTTAATAAGCAAACCTTGATTCAAAAATCGGTTCTACAAATAAATGACGCCTCAGCATAACCGCGCGTTGAAACCAGTTCAGCATGACAGCAATAATCCCTCAATGCTACCCACCGCGCTCGAGCCGAAACATTATCGGCAAGACTCTTGCCGATGAGGCGCACTCCTCTCATCTCTGTCGCATTAATTACAATCCTGACTGGTAGGGATGGACCATTTAATGCTCCGACGGTGGAAAAGACCCTCAAGTGGCTTGCCACGTGCGCACGGCTTGCAGGCGGACCCCACAGATCATCATTACATGTATTTCTATAAATAGCAAAGCAATCGGACACTTGAGAGGTAACTGTTTACTTTAACAATACATAATTATCACCCTCTCTCAAAAAGCTAACTTGAGCATCGGAGGGTCTTCACCGGAAACACTTCCGGTCGAAGGATTGTTTTGTAGGTACCAGAGACTACGAGGACGACCAACCTCACTCAACGGATACCAAATTGGTGCGGTGAGCGTGGACGAAACGATGACTACTCCCCCGAGCAGACCAACGCAAACTCTCGCTCCAGGAACAGTTCTATTCTTGGACACACCGGAACCTGGAGATGGAGCAGGAACGTCGAACCCAGTCATCATCGTTCCACCGCCATTGACGGAGAGTCTAGACCAGAGACATATGGGGAAGGAAGGAAGAAGGCTGCGGAGTAAGACATGGTTGCAATGCTAGTTAAACAGAATGAGCAACAAAATGCGACCATGGCCCTCATGCAAAATATGATGAACGAGATGCTACACTCGCGAAGGGAGGAACAGGAACTGCTCAGGGACCTTTGCAGAGAAAGGCAATTAGATAGGTCGGAGGCACAACACCCGTTCCGAGGTTTTCCCTCCATAACAAAGTAAAACCGCTCGCGTTACACTTACCATCGTTCGCGAACAATGGAGAGAGACGGAACTGCGACGGTCAAAGAAAAGGCGCTAAGAAGTCTCAAAGGTGGGAGGAGGAAGGATCAGAGGAATCGCCCCCGTATAAAGGAAGAGGTTCCACATTTAAAGTTCGCTCAAGACAGCCTCAGGACAGCGAGGGGAGCTCAGTGGGATCAAGGCGGGAGGCCTCTCCAGATTCCCAGATTACTAAAGAGGGTTTAGAGGCTGTAGTAGCCAGAAAGATGGAAGCCCTCCTAGCCGAAAGGGGTATGGAAGCTGCGGCACCCGACGTTCCTGAAACAGAGTTGCCCTACAATGCCCGTATACGCATGGAGAGTTTCACAAAAGGCTTCAAGAAACCTCGATTATGGGAATACTACGGAGTGGGAGACTCTACGGCGCACGTTCGTTACTTTCGCCAATGCATGGAAGCAGCGGACGCTATAGATGCCATGTTATGCAAATTATTTCCCACCACCCTAGTAGCGCTTACAACCCACTAGTTCGAGAGCCTCAAACCAGGATCCATAACTAGCTTTAACATGATGGCCAAGAGCTTTGCCCTATACTTCGTCACATCTATCTCACCCAGCAGAACAGTCCAACACCTGCAGATGGTTCGGTAGAAGATGGATGAGTCCCTTGCTGATTTCGTGGAGAGAATCCAGTAAAAAGCTCTCGAAATTAGGGACTATAACATTGACATAGCCTCAGAGGCATTGGCTCAAAATTGCCGTAATGTCGATTTGGCAAAAGACATATCCACCGAGAGACTTAGCTCCTTGGCGATACTGATACAGAGAGCCAGGAAATTGGTGCGTTGGGAAACTCATAGGAGGAACACAAAACAAATCGAAGCCGCTGCAAGGGAAGAGCCGTAAAAAGACGAGACTTTGGGAGATGCGAGCCGCAGCGCCGGTAAACTTATCGCCTGGAGGGGCCCAAGAGGGAGGCGGAAGAATTCACTTCTTTCAAAACCAAGAGGAAGGAAGTTTTGATGTGGATCGAAAAGAACGGGGAGGACATCAAGTACCCCCCCTAAAATGAGATACAAGGGGATGCTGGGATCTTAATGTGAGTTCCACAAAAGTGAAGGCCACGATATGGAAGATTGCAGAGAGTTAGCCCGTGAACTTAACAGAAAAGCAGATGACAGTAGGCTGGATCGCTTCCTCCAGAACCCGTCGAGAGACTAACAGCGGAACGGAGATGGAGGGAAGATCTTTCACCAGGAACAGCAAGGCTATCAACCGCCTCGCCGAGATGAAAAAGCAGACTATCAACCGCCTCACCGAGATGAAGAAGCAGGCTATCGACCGCCTTGCCAAGACGAAGAAGCAGGCTATCGATCGCCTCACCGAGACTCGGATATAGGTTATCAACCGCCTCACCGCAACGCCGAACCCCATCATGCGGCCAAAGGCCCGCCTCTTTGAGGAGTGATACATGTGATTGCGGGGGGAGCCATCCCGAAAAAGAGGAAGAGAGGGAACGTGTACGATTACGACAATATCGATAAAGCGAGCGAAACATGCTACTCTTTTGCCCAAGAAAAGAGGTCTACACCGCCCAATGATACTTCGGTGTTCGAGATGATGGTGGAGGGATATCAAGTACGCAACACACTGGTGGATACGAGCAGCTCAGTTAATGTGATGACAAGGAGGGTGTACGAAGCCATTAGGGGGAACCCCAACCTGATTGGTCTAGGGGGTCACGCCGTACAAGTATGCGGTTCGGTGAACTTGTTTATTGCATTGGGAGATGACGACCCCAGATGGAAGGCACGGGCCGAATTTCTAATCATAGATACACCCTTGGTATATAACATAATCTTGGGACGTCCACTCATTATTGGCTCCGAAGGGGTCATCAATCTTCGCTACCTGACGCTTTAGATACCCACGCACCATGGAGTACCTACGGCTCGTGGAAACCAATAGGCCGCTAAAGACACATACCTAATGTCCTTAATGGCTGAGCCTCCGTCGCTGGAGGAACCGGACGGGGAGCTTACCGCCGAACCAGCAGATGTGATGGTAGCGGTATGCTTGGAAGAAGAGAGAGAGGTTCGCATATCTAGAGGGCTGAAAAAAGAGACTAGGGAAGAAATCTTAGCGGTACTGCGCGATAAGGTCCAAGCTTTCGCTTGGAGGTCGGTAAATCTAAAGTGTGTGACCCTCGACGTCGCGGAACACAGGCTGAACGTCCTCCCTCAGGCAAAACCAGTGAAACAAAAGCAAAGGAACCACGCCCCGGAAAGGTAAAAGGCCATAGAGGAAGAAGTCTCTCGCTTGCTCAAGGTCGGACATATTAAGACGGTCCGCTACCCCGACTAGATTGCTAATGTAGTGCTGGTCAGGAAATCAAATGGCAAATTCTGTATGTGGACTTCACAGACAGCTACCCTCTCCCCAGCATCGACATGTTAGTGAACACCACAGCGGGATACGCCATCTATTCCATGCTAGACGCGGCATCAGGATATAACCAGATACCTATGGTAGAGGAAGACAAAGAAAAAACATCCTTTATCACCCACAAATGAATATACTGTTATAACGTCATGTCCTTCGGTCTCAGGAACGTGAGAGTCACATGTCAGCGAATGGTGAACGAGATCTTTGACGACATGATTGGGAAAGAGGTAGAGCTGTACGTGGATGATATGATCATCAAAAGCAAGACTGAAGTTGAGCATGCAGCAGACATAACCAAAGTTTTGACTCTTCTGGAAAAGTATGGGCTAAAGTTAAACCCAGAAAAGTGCGCTTTCGGTGTAACAGGAGGAAAGTTCTTGGGATATCTGGTATCGTAAAGGGGAATAGAAGCCAACCCCGATAAGATAAAAGCAGTGCTTCAGCTCAAAGAACCCCAGAACATCAAGGACGTTCAACAGCTCAATGGTAAACTCAACGCCTTAGGCCGTTTTATTTCCAGCGTAGCACGACGTTGTATCCCATTCTACAAAGACTTGAAAATGAAGAAGTTCGTTTGGGGGGAGGATTGCGCTGCAGCTTTGGCCAAGATCAAAACATTTTTTATCTCCCCTCCTTTGCTGAGCCACCCCGTCACCGCTATGCCACTATATCTCTACCTTAGCACATCAGAGGAGGAAGTAAGAATGGTGCTCGTCAGGGAGGAGGTGGCGGACCAGTTCCCGGTACATTATGGAAGACGTTGATGTAAAATATAACCGAATGGAGAAGCTGGCATTCGCTCTTGTGGTGTCCTCTCAAAAGTGGCGCCACTACTTCCAAGCTCACACTATCGTAGTAGGAACTAAACTATCGCTCAAGAAAGCCCTTCAACGACCAGAATCTTCGGGGCGCCTAGCTGAATGATCTCTCAAACTCACAGAGTTCGATGTTCACTTTGAACCAAGGATGGCAATGAAAGCTCAAGCATTAGCAGACTTTATTCAAGAGGCCCCACCACAAAAGGAGCCACCGGAAGCGACATGGCGTATGTTCATAGACGGTAGCTCTAACAACGATACAGCTGGTATTGGAGTTTATATTGAAGGTCCCTATGGAATAAGGATTTGGCAGGCCGCTAGGATGGAATTTAGAGCTTCCAACAACGTAGCGGAATATGAGGCATTAATCTATGTGTTGGAGATTATTAAAGCCATCAAACCAGACAACATCGACATATTCAGCGACTCCAGGCTGGTAGTCAAGCAATTTGGCGGGGAATACAAAGCTAAAAGTGAAGTTATGCAGTAGTACCTTGCCTGAATCACTTCCCTCATCAAGGAGATACACCGTGAGGGAATCAAAATGACTGTCACACAGATCCCCAGAGCATTGAACGCTGAAGCCGATCGACTGGAAAAAGGGGCATCTACCGAGGAACATGAGATCTTGCTCCCATGTATTCTTGTGCGAATAAATTCCCCCAGCATGCCAGCAGTTGAAGTATTACAATCAGAGGTAGAAGACGAATGGTTTAACCCCATCAGCAAGTATTTAGAACGTAACGAACTACCAGCGGATGAGGGCATGGCTCAGAAAATAGAGAGGAAGTCCTTTCGCTACGTGATGATCGATGGACAACTGTACCGGAAATCCATTAGCCATCCATGGCTGAAGTGCGTGGACCGTGTCAATGCCGATTACATATTGGGTGAGGTCAACAAAAGGCCTCTGCGGTGCACATGAGAAGAAGGATGCCATAGTCCGGAGGGCGAAGCTGCAAGGCTTCTATTGGCTAACTATGGAGCTCGAAGCTAAAAGAATGGTTCATACTTGCAAAGCCTGCCAATCCTTCTCTAAAACATCATCAGTACCGATATGGCCGATATCTATAATACAGGCTACATGGCCCTTCGCCCTCTGGGGAGTGGATCTGGTGGGACCCTTACCAAGGGCGAAGCAGCAGAAGCTTTGGATTATTGTGCCCGTCGATCACTTCTCCAAGTGGGTAGGGCTGAACCCTTGTCAGCCATTACACCGAAGTAGGTTACTTCCTTCTTTTCCAAAAACATAATGACGCCCTTCGGCATCCCACATAAAATCATAGCAGATAGTGGGACACAATTCAAATGTTTCTGTCAGTGACTAAAGATACGGCTCCGCTTCTTCAACGTTTCCCACCCTCGGACAAATGGCATGACAGAGGTAATTAATAGAACCATCTTAGAGGGAATCAAAACAAGAGTCCAGGAACATGGTTCGGCGTGGCTAAAGGAGCTGAACAACATCCTTTGGTCCTACAGAACCACACCTCGGATGGTGACAGGAGAAACACCTTTCCTCCTCACCTATGGAACAGAGGCGGTAGTCCCGATTGACATTGGCGCACCCAACAAGAGAGTAGCAGACTACATCGAAGGAGCTTCAAATGATGATTTGCTAAGGAATAGCTTGGATTCATAGGAGGAAAAGTGGGAGCAAGCTCTCATACGCATGACGGAATACAAAAGGCTCATCGCTCTCATACGCAATAAGAAGATCAAACCTTTGACATTCCAAGAGGGCGAGTTGGTCCTTCAAAACATAAAAGACTCATAAGCAAGAGAAGGGCGGGGAAAGCTTGTCGTCAAGTGGGAAGACCAGTTCAAGGTAACAAAACGGATAGGAGGTAGCACCTACAAGTTATCCACCATTTGGGGAAAAGTTCTACCCCGCACATGGAATGCAGCATCCCTTCGGAAGTTCTATCCAGGAGCTTGATAAGTAACATCTTATGTATTTATTCATATCCTATGTATTTAGTCATAGATTATGTGTTGTAAACTTTCAGGGTAATCAAAATACAGCGTTCCATAAACCTCTTCCACTTGAGTGAGTAGACACCACGTAAAACAGCCCGCAGGGTCAGATCAACATGATCCCCTCGGTGCTATCACGCTTTGAAGTTAAAGAAAGTTAACAGCCCGCAGGGTCAGATCAACGAGATCCCATCGGCGCTATCACGCTTTAAAATTAAAGTAAGTTAACAGCCCGCAGGGTCAGATCAACGAGATCCCCTCGGTGCTATCACGCTTTGAAATTAAAACAAGTTAACAGCCCGCAGGGTCAGATCAACGAGATCCCCTCGATGCTATCATTTTGAAATTAAAGCAACAACCCGTAGGGTCAGATCAACGAGATTCCCTCGGCACTATCTCTTTGAATTTAAAGTAACAGCCCGCAAGGTCAGATCAACGAGATCCCCTCGGTACTATCACTTTGAAATTAAAGTAACAGCCCGTAGGGTCAGATTAACGAGATCCCCTCGGTGCTATCTCTTTGAATTTAAAGTAACAGCCCGCAGGGTTAGATCAACGAGATCCCTTCGGCACTATCACTCTGAAATTAAAGCTAGTTAATAGCCCGCAGGGTCAAAACGACATCCCCTCGGTGCTATCACGATCTCAATAAAAGTGAAGTACCCGCAGGTTCAGATCAATGAGACCCCCTCAGCGCTATCACATTCTGAAAGTACCCTTCAAAGTCAAATCACCCGGATCCCGTCGAATAGCTTTAGAGTCGAGTTAAAACTATAACTTAATCTTTTCGGCATATAAAAGTTATGGAAACCTTGCTTTTCGACGATCAACCTGAACAAAAGAACCAACTTCTTATCCCAGCTATCAAAGAGCAACATACAAACAGATTCAGCAACTTAGTAACACAATCCATCGATAAGCGATTCAAATATCAGCGCCAAGAAATTCCATTAATATAAACATAAGCTCGCAAAGCCGAGCTTAATGGCTACCTAAGTTCAAAGTTCAAAATCTAACAAACAACAAACTACAAAATAAAGAGAGGTGAAGAGGCAAGCAGGAAGATGTCAAGACTGAACTTCCCCCTCATCCGTCACCATGGAGGACACATTGGAATAAGAGGGCTCTGGTGCGGGAGGCCCAAAGATACGCTCATCTTCTTCCCAGCGGCCGAGGGGCTCATCAGGTGGAGCTATCTAGGTTAGGTCATCGATGTTGGCCCTAGGAAACTTGTCACATACAGCGCGAAGAAAGGCAATGCGGTAGCTGAGATGGTTATCTTGCCAATCTTCGCGCGTCTGCTTCACCTTCAACTTATATTTAGCTCTATGGCCCTCCAATTTGTTCTCAAGCTCTCGAAGCGCCTTGGTGGTATCTTCAGCAACAGTCCTCCAATACCCGAGCCCCTTCTCCGCGTTCTCCAAACCCTTCACCATCTGGGCTCTAGTCTCCTCCTCCCTCGCTGCCTCAGCCTTCAAATCCTCTATAAGCGACTTCAGCCTCTTCTCCTCGGTTTCGGCGGTGGATTGTATTTTGGCCAACGCCAAATTATGTTTTTCCTCAAGCCCTCGCATAGTCTTCAATAATTCTTTCCTCTTGGCCTCAGACTCCGCCAAGTCAGCAAGAGCTTGACTTAATTCAACGACCTGCTTCTTGCTAGCCTCGCCCATCTTCTTAGTCGCTTCCTCCATCTCAGCAAGAGTATCGGGCTCTTGTTGAACCTCCTTCAATCGCTTCGCGCTTCCTTGAGAAGCAGCGTACGCAACCTCTACTTGGCGTTGCGCCTCTATCAGCGCCTTTGCTACCTGATGAGCAGCAGAAAATGCCTTCCCCATGAGCATAGATGAATTAGACAATAGTCAACCAAACCACACATGCCGAAATAACTAATACTCAACTCTTTAAGTAAAGACTTACAAGCAGTTCTTGCTGCTCAGCATACGCCCCCAATTCTACAGGACCCATTATGCTGAAGCGCACATCTTCACTGGGACGTTCGGTGTAACGCCCCAGCTCGCCCACAACTTCTGACTGGACCAGCGGCACGCCTTCCTTATGCACCTTCCGCCACAGCTGCACGGCGATATCGAATCAAGGAAGCAACGAAAATACAGATAAAAATAATAATGTAGTAGAACTTTTACATACCAGCGACGGATCATACTTGGCCCATTGGACCCACTCCTCCTCAAAAAGGATAGCTTTTCCCTTTGAGGCTCTTCCCCCATCCTCAGTAACATGGCGGGGGTGCTTCTGCCCCCTTTCTTTTATCTCTACACCCTTGGTAGGCACGACGAAAGTTTTAGCCCTGAAAACTTGGCTTCTTGGGCTGGTTGAAGGTAGAATAGCCCTCGGCGGGATAGGCTCCACAACCTCTACATCCCCAGTAATCCCTAATCCCCTCATCAAACAGTTGCTGGGCCCATCCACCAGCAGTGGGACCCTCCAGCTTTGGCACTGCCTCCTGCACCTCTGCCACTCCCTCAGCAGGATTAACATCCTCTTCGACCCCCACATTCACCGGGGCTACTTCCGACGCTTGCATCCTCGCCACTGCCATTGCAGGAATAATTTTAGGTTTCCACTTAGTACGAGCCATTCCTAGAAATAAAAGGAAAAACAAAGATCAGTTTCCGAAACCTCACCATCCTCAGCAGTTAAATCGGTATACACAATGGCCCCTTGATCCATCCAGCAGAAGAGGCCATTGGGCTGACTCAGTAAGAACTCCGCCACTCGCCAGTGGATGCCTGGCCGAATTTGGCGTATAATTTCCACCTCTCGGCGCTACGCAGGACTCAAATCCATCCCTCAATGCCAGGTGTAAGGATCTTCATGATTGCGATTCCATTTGGTATGGAAGGGGAATTCCCCGTCCCATAAGGGATTCGGCACACCCTCCTCTACATTGTCCGCAGAGGGGAAAATTCAGAACCATTTGTCCTTGAAATCCCGAACATGGGACTGCTTCCCCACAAGCTTCGGCGTGGTTTCCCTCGTGCTTCCCCAAAATACAAACGCTCCAGCGTGCTTTGTACGAGGCCTGAAGAATAAACGGAACACGCGCCTGGAAAGTACAAAACCCAATTCGTGGCACATTAGCACGAGCACAGCCAAAACAATCCAGGCGTTGGGATGTAGCTGCCCGGGGCACAAGCCGAATTCGCGCAATACATCTACTATGCCCGCATCTAAGGGGAAACGGAATCCCCAGCGTACCTGTTGACATAGCACTGACACCAAATCCCTTCTAGGGGGATTCCACATTACGTCCCCCTTCTTCAGCGCTTTCCCCATAACGCCACGCGATGCCCCAACAAGCAATTCAAAAATCTCGCTGGTTTTTTTCTTCTTAATCGTGGTGGGTGTTTGGCAATCCACCCCTTCGGCCGGGAACGGCGAAGAAGACTCCCCCACCACGATTTGGCGGCGCGGGACGGAACCCGAGCCGCCTCCCACCGCTCCCGCCGCAGCAATGGTCTCCACAGCTCTCAAAGGCATCACCACAGTGGTAGACGGTGGGTTGCGCTCTTCCAATGGTTGCCGACGACCAGCGCGGTGGACCAAGGTACCGTAATCGGAAGAACTCGAAGACATTTTACTTTAAATAACAAAAAAGACTGGAAAAAATAACTCACTTAGAGAAAGAAAAGAAGATTGGCAGCTGTTCAAGAAGAAAGTGTAGAAATTAGAAGCAAATAGCATTGAAGAATCTCAGAAAACAAAATCAAGCGAAAGAATCAAGGAAAGCGTATACCCTATTATATACAACAACATGCACGGAAAACGAAGAGATACACCCACTCAATTAAGTAGGGTTATCATGAACATTTGAAACGACGGACACGAACAGACAGCGTCAGATCAACAATCGTAGCCCCAAAAAACGATGCCACGCGCCTCTATGACACAACCGCAGCTCTTCCAAAGGCCATAAAGAGCCTTCACTTCGACCCATTTAGGGGAGACTCCTGATATCAAGGCCCATTAAGGGCCCAAAGATAGGTTAATAAGCAAGCCTTGGCCCAAAACGGGGCTCCACAAATAAATGACGTCTCAGCATAACCGCGCGCTGAAACCAGTTCAGCATGACAGCAATAATCCCTCAGTGTTACCCACCGCGCTCGAGCCGAAATATCATCGGCAAGACCCTTGCCGATGAGGCGCACTCCTCTCACCTCTGTCGCATTAATTACGATCCTGACTGGTAGGGACGGATCATTTAATGCTCTGACGGCGGAAAAGATCCTCAAGCGGCTTGCCACATGCGCACAGCTTGCAGGCGGATCTCACAGATCATCATTACATGTATCCCTATAAATAGCAAGACAATCGGACACTTGAGAGGTAACTGTTTACTTGAACAATACATAATTATCACCCTCTCTCAGAAAGCTAACTTGAGCATCGGAGTGTATTCACCGGAAACACTTCCAGTCGAAGACTTATTTTGTAAGTACCAGAGACTACGAGGACAACCAACCTCACTCAACGGATACCAATTCAATTAATAAAAAATTTTAATTTGATGGTCAAAAAGCAATGTTAAATAGTTACCAGATTGGGAAAACTATTTAACGAGTATAATTGATACCCTTTTGACCACGTAGACAATGACTGCATGCAGAGTTAGCTTTCATTGTTCTTTGATCACAATTTTATCTTTTGAGGCATTTTTCCTTTCAATTTCACAAGGAAAGCCTAACTCTAAGGTTTTGTCTTATTGATTCTTTTTATTCCTTTATAGTATAGATCACTATGCCACACAAAGAAAAAAAAATTAAATCTTTTAATTTGAAAACAGAAATGAATTTGTATAGTTTTTTTATCTTTTGAGGCATTTTTCCTTTCAATTTCACAAGGAAAGCGTAACTCTAAGGTTTTGTCTTGTTGATTCTTGTTATTCCTTTATAGTATAGATCACTATGCTCCACAAAGAAAAAAAAATTAAATCTTTTAATTTGAAAACAGAAATGTATTTGTATAGTTTTATAATGTTTGTAGTTGTTGTTCATAATTAATCACCTTTAGAAATATTTATATTTAGTGAAAATCGAACTTAATTTCCTTCTATTTATTTGTTAATCAAACTACACTTTGCAATTTAAATTCCTTGAAAGTTAGCAACAAAATATCAAACTAGGATGAAATTAAAGGAAATAATTGTTGTTCATGTGATCTGATCAAATTAGCGGCATGTTACATATTGATAACATGGTAAAATATCAATAGGCGTGTGTCTTTGACAAGCCTGCTATCATGATAGTAGAGATATTTATTTGGATCAACTATATCCTATTTTAGGAGATATTTATCTAATCAACAAAACAATCATGTTTGTAATACAACTCCCTCTTATGACTTGTTTAAGAATCCACAACGCATATATAAAGGTCTCGTTGGATATCATTCAAGGTACGTTATTCTAAGCACTCATGTACACTCTCTGCCTCTTCTCTTAACTGATTTCAACGTTAACTCAAGCATTGGAAAGGTTACGCCGGTCACACTATTAGTCATCCATGGTAATTTCTATTTTGCAAGTAACCGACAACCACCGTTATTAAGAGCTTCAAGATCAACATTGTTCTTAGGATTGACGCGTAGATGCATTCTAGTTATCTATTCGTTCACATATATTGATAGGAGTGTTATATTGAATAAAAGCAATTTATTTTTATACCACATTTTCGGATTCCAAATTAAAAAATTATGTTCAATTGTAAGAAAATTGCTAAAACCTAAACTTCGAATGTAAAAAGGTCATTCAAGTCGTTTGTGAAACAAGTGATCGAACCAAAATTCATATCTACAGTTACTATTTTGTTATTACTAACTCAGCACATACATCAAATTAAAAAATTATGCTCAATTGTAAGAAAATTGCTAAAACCTAAACTTCGAATGTAAAAAGGTCATTCAAGTCGTTTGTGAAACAAGTGACCGAACCAAAATTCATATCTACAGTTACTCTTTTGTTATTACTAACTCAGCACATACATCAAATTGTTTCTATTAATAAGGTCTAAATATCAGACTTCAAAATCTGTGGGATTAGCTTGGTCATAGAAAGATAAAGCAGTAACATGATAATATCAATAACAAACATGGATTATTGACACAAAAACAAAAAACATGTAAGCCATAGAATATGAAAAATGGGAACTAATAATAACACTCAAAAGAATATTTTCTTTCTTTTCAAATTTAAAATTTATTCAGTAATGTAGAAGATAAATGAAGTAATACCGGAAGATTTTTTTAACACGTTTAGTGTAAAGAAATTTGTAAATTAGCGAGGTGGATTAAGTTTGTCGCAATAATATGATTATATTACTGGCATAACTACCCAGATCAAAACAATTGCATAAGTATTAAGTGCACGAGTGGGGTTAATTATAAAGTCTCATCCTTAAAAAATATAAGTGGTTGATTGGGTTCACTCTAGGATTGTTTTTAAACTAACGAGACTTCTACGCTTTACTAGGGGTGAGCAAAACTCGGTTCGTTCAAAAACCGAACCAAACTGAACCGAACCAAAAACCAAACGGGGGGAATTTTAGAACCGAAAACCGAACCGAATTGTTTCGGTTCGATTCGGTTCGGTTTTAAACCAAAATTATATTTTTTTTATTTTAAATTAATTTTTTTTTCCATATATTAATTTTTTTAACATAAAATAACTAAAAATCAATATGAATATTTTTAACACATGTAATTTATTGTTGATTTGAAAAAGAAACCTTAATTTTCAAGTATTAAATGAAAATTGAATGTGAAAATAATTATTAAATTAATTTAAAATTAATTAAAATTTATATTTCGGTTCTCGGTTCGGTTCTCGGTTATTTTGGTTTCTTTCCCAAAAACCGAGAACCGAACCGAAAACCAAATTATTCACATACATGGACAAAGAACCGAACCAAATTAGTTCGGTTCGGTTCGGTCCAGTCCGGTTCTCCGGTTCGGTTCGGTTCGGTTTTATTGGTTCTTTGCTCT
>CATIWQ010097063.1:0-10740 GCA_949673415.1 Euphorbia schlechtendalii | reverse complement strand
ACATGATATTATTTTATTTTCTTTATTTTATCTTCCTTATTGATCTTTAGACTTGGTTCCTTCCTTGTGGGTTCGATATCTAAAACTTTATCACAACTGTATACTTGTAGTTATCATCATTTTTCTATTTGATAAGAGGTATTTTACAAAACTTATACTTTATGTGAACAAGTTTTTGGCACCATTAATATATAGACAAATCTTACGAACAAATTATAAAACTTATCAGTAGAAAAGTGGCGAACAGGCACAATCATTTTTAATCCCAATAGCACACTAAATAATGTGCTTCATGTTCCTTCGTTTCATTTAAATCTTATGGATGTCAACAAATTAACTAATGCATTGAATTGTTTTGTCACCTTTTCTCCACATGGTTGTATTTTACAAGACTTGGTTACGGGGAGGATGGTTTGCTCAGGTGAACAACACTGAGGTCCTTTTTACATGACTCTTGTAAAAAAAACCTCAAAATATTTTCCAGTCTCTCATAGCTCTAATTTATGGCATATATGCCTTGGACACCCATCTGTGACACTATTGAAACTTGCATCTACTTTACGTTCGTTAGATGAAAATTCCATCCATGATCATAATAATTGTAGTGTTTTCCCAAAAGCAAAACAAACTAGAATTCCATTTCCTTTAAGAATAATAAAATCACATTTCCCTTTTGAACTGTTGCATTGTGATATTTGGGGTCCAAATAAAGTTTCAACTCATTCAAGGTCATGTTTCATTCTTACCATAGTCGATGATTTTACTAGGCGCACATGGATATTTCTTATAACACGAAAATTCGAAACACAACACCTATTAGAATCATATATCACATTTGCTCAAATCAAATTTCATGCTTCAATTAAATCCATCAGAATTGACAACTGCTCTGAGTTTCTTTCCATAAAAATGGCATTGAGCTACAACAAACATGTGTCTACACCCCACAACAAAATTGAGTAGTGGAGCGCAAACACAGACATATTCATAACATGGCTAGAGCATTACTTTTACAATCACATTTACCTTTAGAATTTTCGGGTAATTTTTTCTTAACCATAGTGTATTTCATTAATAGATTACCTTCCCCACTCCTAAAGAATAAATCACCTTTTGAGCTATTGTATAATTGCTCTCCAAATTTTTCACATTTAAGAGCATTTTGGGTGTTTACATTATGCCACCATTATTTCTCCAAAGCAAAAATGTAACTTTAGAGCTCTTCGATGCATTTTTAACGGCTACCCAAATAATAAAAAAAATTATTTGACATGGAAAGTAAAAAATTTCATGTTAGCAGGGATGTGATATTCCATGAAAATGTGTTCCCTTTTGCCACTCAACTTGTAGAAATAACAAAGTCAAATTTTCCTTTGCTATTTCCACATTTTGCTACAAACTTGCCCAATATATATCCAGAAGAATCACCTCTAGAATAATTCATCTAACATACTAGAAAGTTCTAATTATTCCAATCTATCCTTTTTGCCTGAAAATAACACCAATGACAATTCACCATCAACTTAAACTTCTATCATGCTAGAATTTGACATTCAGATCGTAGCAAAAACATCCCAACATGGCCTCAAGACTAAGTGATGGGATCCCAGGCCAATCTTTGCAACTCTAATTCAATACTGTCAAATGCAACCTGGTATCCCCTTCATCATTTTCTTTCATATTCACTCTTTAACCCTACACAAAGGGCATTTTTTAGCTAACATCACACAACCTCAAGAGCCAACCACATATGCCCAAGCAATCCTTAATCCTAATTTGAATCAAGTCATGGATGAGGAATTAGCAGAACTATAGTTAAACTAAACCAGAACATCAAACAAGTAAGCAAAATTATCATATTTCATTGAATTGGCTTCATAGGAAAAATTATAAAAAACATCTGAAATGTTTAAGATTACATCATCATTATTGTCATCCTCTACATGTAAAGGGCCTTCATTTGCATCAACAAGTGTGTCAGGAGTTGGTTCAGCTTCAAGGGTAGCTTGTGCCAGCTTTTCCATGAGTTTGATGGTGCCTGATAGATCCTAATCTTTCATGTTACCCTTTTCTTCATCAGTTCACTAACAGCCTTTACGAAGTGCTCCACCTCTCTTAGGTTCAGTCGATTCATCCTTAGTTGGGGTCACTTCCATGGCCAAGATTGGTTCTTCTTCTAGTACAGGCCCTTCTGGGTATTCAATCAGCTTGCCAGTTGTGAAGTTAAAAAAATCATTAAAGATCTCAATCCCTTTGACCTCTTCCCCAGTCAGGATTGGCGGTTCCAGTTCCCCATATATGCCTTACTACCTTCAACCTCACAGATGCTAATCATGTTACCGAATAAGGGTTGCTTATGCTTGTACATTTTCCTATTTAGGGTGAACCCAAACCTAGCCCAAGCCTGACCAGAATGGGGTCAATGGCTCTGATGATCCCCTGATGGTGTTTTCCCATACCTCTTCCCGAGATGAAACCGTGTCTCTTCATCAAGCTTTCAGACTTCCAAGGAAAGAATGATACCCTTTGGAGTCCTACGCTCCTCTTTCTTTCCTTCAATGGCCATTGCCACCCTTAGCCCTCGTATTGCTCTCTCCTTGAATGCGGCTGCCACCATTACCAATTCCTCATCCACGTCAATTGTTATTGGCCTCCCATTGTGGATAAGCTTTATCTTTTGGTGTAGAGTGGAAAGGATTGCTCTTATTGCATGGATCCATGGCCTACCCAAGAGCGACGAGTAAGTTACCGGGATGTCTAGTATAGTGAACTTTACATTAGAGGTCACTCCCCCTACAGTGGTCTCTTCTTCGAAACTGCCCACTACCCCTCTCTTTGAATCATCGTAGGCTTAAATCACCATGTCTAACTTGGCCAACATATCCTCCCTTAGCCTTAAATGAGGTAAGACCTTGAGTGGACATAAATTAAGGGTCGACCCGTCATCGACCATCACACATGGTATCACTTGATTAAAAATTCAAAATTTGATAAACAAGGCCCTATTATGCAACCCTAATTCCCGTGGCAGTTCAGATTGATCAAAGGTTATGGATAGCATTTGACGGGGAGCGATTCCTGCGATTCCCCAATGGTGACGTACATCTCAATTACAGAGGTTGTAGGTGTAGCAAGCATTTCCATCAGCCTCTTGACCAGGCCCATCCTGTGTTTTTGGGATATCTCAAGCAGCCTCCATATGTTGTACTTTGCCTGAGTCCCCTTCAATTTGTTAACTAAGGGGTCTACATCGAGTATGTCCTCATCCACCTTCGAGGTAGGTATCTCAAGTTAATCCCTTGTGATTTCCTCAAGCCTAGAGTTATTAAGTTATACCACCTCTTCCCTTCGGAAAACCTGACCACTCCGGGTAACTCTCAACACTCTATCCTTTATCACCCTTGTTTTCGTAGAATTCACCTAGGGGTACTTTTCATATCTATCTTTGGGTTGGCTACATTATCTATTCAATTTGTAGGAATACAAGTTAATGGGCTTCTTCCCATTCCGGATGGCCTCCTCTTTGATCGATGTCCCTTATTTCATCTTCCTTTTCCTCCTTGATTTAAGGACATATGCATCAAGGTCGATGGGCACCCTTACTAGTGTCTTCCTAGATTCTGCTTCTACTACATCTCCTTAGGATACAGCCTTCTTCGTGGAGAACACCTCTGCCAGTGGATCCTCTTCCATGCCTTCCCCTTCATTAGTCACTATATTTACTCCCAGGTTGGATCAAGATAGCATTGCTAGTATAGAATTGGCGGGTATTACTGACCCTACCACAAGGACATTGTAATGTTTGATGGTTATTTCCCTGTAAAGATGATGAGCGAGATATGATAGCTCATCAAAATCGGGGATTGTCAGCCTTGATAGGTGGTAGTGATACCATTCTCGAGATCCCTCTATCATCAACTGTACCCTTGCAAGTTCAATTGGTCTTGTAGACATCACCACATAAATAAACATCCACCACTTTATATAGCTGGTGAGTGACTCCCACTCCCTCTATTTACAAGTGAGCAGATCTCACATGCTTTACTTTAGCGGCTCTAGAATGGAAATTCTATTTGGAACTCTGCAGCAATATAGTTCCAAGTACTCTTTGTGTGTTCAGATTGCATGTCGTACCACTAGCTCACCACCCCTGACAATGAGCATGGGAAAAATGTGGCTATCATATCATGAGAAAGACCCTGTGCTCGATATAGGGTATAAAATGTAGACAAATGAGATGACGGTGTGTCATTCCCATCAAAAATAGACATTCCAACCAAATTGAAATTGGCCCTTAGGACTTCCTCCCTCTCTCTAGCTCCCCAATTACTCAACTGAGACTCGAGAATCTCCATTACATTATCTAAGTCCATCCCTGACTCGATTCGCATCACATACCAGTTTCCTCTCTAGCCAATGCTTCTCATCACAGATCCCTCCCTACACGAAGTGATGTAGGTTTCTAGCTGATAAATACCGATAATCCAGCAAGGTCAAACTCAAATACATTAATCTAACCTCCGCTCTCTCGGTGGCCGATTCCTTCTCCAACATTCTCAAACCATGCTCAGGATCCCTTCCTCCTCCAACTACCATTATGAACTCTCCTAAGCAATCAGAATTGCATTTCAGCACCTTCTCCTCCCTTATTCCGGAGTTGGCCTCAAAATTTGGCAAAGGGTTGGCCTTAGTGCTCGTTTTAAGTGTAGGCTCATGAATGATCTTGTCATCCACCAACTTCTAGATAGCCTTTAGCAGTTCTTTACAGTTGTTTGTGCTACACCCCATAGCTACATGATAATGCCAGTAGTTATTCTTGTCCTCGGGCATAGGAGGAACATGCTTTTTCAGGCTCTCCAACTGTTTAAGGTCTCATAATTTGGTGAAAAAGAACCTAAGGTTAGCCGTATGGTGAGATGCCATGATACTCCTCTTTTGGTAACTTGACCGCGGCTACCTTCTCTTCCTGTACCAGTTGCACCGCTAGTTGTTTTTCCTTCACTTGCACAGGATTGGACTCGCTCTTCTTGTACTAGGGTTTAGCAACCTTTTGACCCGATACCTCCTCCATAGCATCGTAACACTATCTTTTCAGCCCAAACAAATACCTCTTGATAGCTGTCAAATGTTTTAGACCTTGAGTCTTTTCCGATAAGATGGCAGTGCACCATCCAAGAGCATCACAATCATTTTAGATAAATTCAGACGAGACTGTAACCTAACTTGTGTAGCCATCCACTGCTCGAAGTAAGGGTTGAAAATTTCCCCCTACTTTTTCCTTACAATCTCTAAGTTCTACATTATTGTAACCATCAAAGTGTTGAAGCTATAATGGTCCACCATTGCTTGGGACAGACATCCCCAATCATAAGCTATATCCATCATGAGGTGACTATATTACTCATTCATAGGGCTCCCTAGTGTAACAATGAATAACTTGGCCATCATGTGGTCACTTATCCTCATGCCACTCATTACATTTTAATAGTGTGCAAGAAGTGCACGAGGTTCAATGGCGCCTGTTTATTTCTCGAATTGGGGTATAACAAAAGTTGGAGGCAAAGTATCCTCATCTCTAGCTATTGACTACATCGGAATCACATCCATCTGCCCCTGTACAATATGCTCACCATGGATAGCTAAGAACTATTACCATAGTTCAGCCATTCTTGGCTATTGGAGGACATTGTTTGGAGTCCCTGAGAAACCACCATATTGCATCCTTGGGTTGTACTATCCCTAACCTTGGAACATCTGAGAAGGTGTGCCCTAACTTAGCACCGTAGGTTGAGCTGTCCCTTGAACAAATGGGATATAATTAGGGGAGGGCCTGATTTCTGGCGACCCCACCGCTCTAGGTGCAAATGAAGTTTGTCCCGGCTACCCCGGGAAGAACTGGCCACCAAATTGTGGCTAAGAAAAGAACTCATAAATTGTTTGGCGAACTTGCGGCTGACCCTACCCTGATCCAAACTAGTAGAAAGTAGGGGTGACTGTACTAGCACTCGAAAATACTATAGCAAAAGAGGATGGTTCCCCTGGTAGAATCGTACCACTGACGTTCAAGTTAGGCACCACATCATTTGCCCTTTGCTTAGGCTACCCTATCCTGGTGTGACAGTTGATGATTGACACAAATTAGTCATTGTTAGTGAAAGCATTCATCGTTGTAGCAATCTCGATGCTCACTGATGATTGGTTCACTTGTGGGTTCTGCCCCACCCTAAGATTCTATTCCTCTACTACATTCTCCTCTTGTTGGTTAGCCGTATTACTAAAACTACATGGAGTGCGTTGTTTTGAGTCCGAACACGAGCCTTCACTAGATTCCATGTATGGAATTCCTTCTTGATTTTCCATGATTGGAGAAAGGCGAATCAATCAAAGAGAAGATTTGTTCCAAGCCCTTTGGTAGATAAGCTTTTTCCTGGCTGAAGTATATAGGAAGATCATCAGGGTATGCACAATAAGTCATGATGCAAGATTGATGCGTGAAATGTTAATGTTATGGCTGCGTACACAATGGGTTAACATGCCATGATGCGCAATAAAAATCAATCAAAACAAAGTAGAATCGTTAGCCCAAGTGATAAGAATGGGTGAATGAAAATCTAGTGGATTCGAGATCTACACTCTGTCTGAGATAGTGTGAAAGGGAATAATGTGATGAAGTGATCTAATTACCCATGTGGTGATGGGTTAAAAAATTGAGATATGGTGTCCAATTATTTTTGGGTAAGTGGTGTGACATACCCTAATGAAAAGTAGTCTAAAAAAATGCATGAAAACAACTACATGATGTAGCACTTAGTTGAATGTTTTGGTTCTTTTTACCCCATTATGGTAAGGTCTTGGATGTCAGTGGACATCATTATAAAAGGTATGTGGTGAGGCATGGATTGTTGCCCTTCACGGGCGGGTATTTCACGTGAGTAGTAAGGTTTTTTTGAAGTTTGCCCCATGTTGGCTTATGTTAGGACATTAACTAGGATATAATATGGTTTGTGCTCATGTTTGCCTTGTGTAGGCTTTTGGTATGTATAATTTCCCCGAAAGGGCTATAAATCGAATGCCAAATGGGCATCACACAAAAATTTGAGCAGGTTTATCTTTGGAGTCGGACATCAAGTGGATTTTAATGCTGAAAAATGGTTAAGTGATGCTATATGATTCTACTTGGTTTCAATGTTGTCCTAGGGTGACACGATCTCGAGTGTCAACTATATCCTAAATGTGATGAGAACAACTATAGTTTTGTAATACTTCATTGAGTGTGTGCATTCTAGTGTCTGCATTAAGATTCATGGTCAGCATGGCACATCTGTATAATGCATTATGAATCAAAAAACGATAAACACATAGCACATAACACATAATATCCAACTTCCAACCAAACAACTCCCACTCATAGGGTTTTTGGCTAGACTCTATCCTAATTTTTGTTCATCTTAGTACCACAAGGATACTAAGGAGAGCACCTGCAAGAAAACATAATGCATGGTCGTTTGTTGGGTAACACCCTAGGGGAAATGCCTATGGTTTATTTACATGAAGTTTATAAATGGGTTGTTGATGTAGAAGGTTCTTGTTGCACTAAAATACACTCCAAGCCTCTCCCCAAATGGGTTCTAACGAGGGAGGTACATGCGATATGGCAACAAGTGCTCCACCCGCTCAAGTACTATCTTTTCTCTAGGAGGTAGATTAGTACAAGAGAAAGCTTCGCGGCAATAGGGGTACCTTAGACTTACGGGCTAATCCCTTCTATTACAATGCGAAATTTATGAATATGTCATAATTAAGAGAAAATTGAATAATGTGATCAATAATTTTTGGCATTTATCCAAAATCTGAAATCTTTTTTTAAAAAAATATCCAGCTGATTCGTCACTGTGAGCCGACGAGATGAAGCGATGGGCCGAGAGCGTGCGGAATGAGAAGCGCGGTCCACCATGGTGTTTAAGTTGAAAATAAAGGTATAGGGTCAAGGACCCGGAAAAAGTTTGGTAGAGAAAGTGAAAACAGTTTTAGATCGGTCAAACTTGAATCCACCATCTCTTAGTGTAGAGTCCCCACCTAGATTAGCTCTTCCCAGGAATTAGAGTCCTTTGAGGCTTAACGTTTGGGAGATGGCCTAATAAGACACACAAATTTGAGTTTGTGATAAGTTTCTTATTTCTTATTAGATCACATTATATTATATCTATAGAAAACCGTATTTATTAATTATGCATATTCGCACTTATATCATTTTTCGAGTTATTATGCATGATTTGCGTATATTTGAAAGTAATAAATCCAAACATAAAGTAGTAAATAAATGCAGAAAGTAAAGATTAAAAATTACAAAACCTCGAGGGACGCAACCTCCCACCTAATCTATTAATTAAATTTCTCAAAAAATAATTGAAATTGCGATACCTAAAGGAAAATTTAAGTCCTAAACATACATCTAATCCTGCATCCATAAAGGTTAGCACAGGGTATATTACAATACATTGAACGTTTGCCCGATTTTAGCTTTAGCAAGACATGTGTGGCCTATTGAAAAATCATAGTAATGGACTTGTCATTTGAAATAAAATAATTCATTTTATTAACATGTTGGTTGCTCGTTTTAATTGATGAAATTTCTCTCATGGTAAAATAGTGGGGGTTGTTATCCGGGAATATATTTTTATTCCCTTTGTGGGGGTATTCTAGCATATATCCCCATTAATAAAGAAATTACAGATGAAGAAAGAAAAATTACAACATTCGGAATAAAATAGAATAATAAAAATGCTAAGTCTGCAAATGAAATCAGAAGAAGGAATAGCAAACAATGAGCAAGGAATCAGCAGTTCTAGGAACTCAGAAGCTTGCCCTTACGGAACGAATCCACATCGAAAATATCCGCTCAACCTTAGGATGTAATCCTCGTTGTCTTTTAGTTTAGGTTGTTGAAAGTGTATTGACTAATTCTCGAAAATAGTTCCAATTCCAAAAGCTATATTTTTCTTTGAAAATTTCTCATCCAGATTACTGAAAATTCCCCAAATATTTATCAGGAAAATCCCAAAAATCCAAAAAAAAGTAGTATATTTATATTTTTCTATATTTTTAAGTAATTTTTTGAACTAAAGAAAAAAATCAATTAGTTTTATTAAAAGTCTTTTTAAATTTAGAGACGAGGAATACTCCCATTTGAAGGTTTCTAGATAATCGAGAATTGTGTGATTCAAGGATAAAATCTCAAAAAAGCCATCATCATCGAACACGTGAGCTGGTACAAAATATCGTGCTCACATCTAACTTATTAGTTAGTTTCATAACATCAAAGAGTACCTAGGAGAATTATGCAATAGACAAAGGAATTTCAGAGTTCACCTCAGCTTGAGGAGAATTTCCTTTGGATAGCTCAATTGGATATGGCCTTTTTCACCATAGCCAAATTATTTGATATCTTTGCTATGTTCTTTCTTCTGTCCTTCCTCAGCTCTTCATCGATGCTGAGTTAACTTGGTTTTAGCTGGAAAATTCTTCTTGATGAACTTCCCATCCTTATTCATGAAGAATTTGAAAGGCCTAGTCAGAAGAGCCATTTGCTCTTCAAAATCACAACTTGTGGATTCATCAGAGGAATTAGCTTTCAGGATAATGGCTTTGCCCTCTCTTTCCTTGCCTTCACTTCTTTTGGAGTCATTGGTATATTTCCTCAAGCTCATTTCTTGAGTCAGTAAGGTGCCTCTCAGCTTTGATAAGTGTATAATTACATTTATTATCAATATAATATTATACACTAAACACTATAGTTTAAGTCATTTTTACACTTCATATAAAAGATTTCACGTGGTATGTAGTTGTTTTTGGTGCAATTGCAAATACTAGGGAAATAATGGGAGAAAAATGATCTAAAGTGGAATTTTATATAAAAAGAGTGAAAAAGGTGCGAAAAGATGCTTGGAACTTAAAGATTTGGCTTCGGATCGAACCTGTTGAAGATCGGTGAATTTACAAGAAGAATTCTGAAGAAAAACATAAATCACGATCGTGACAAAAATTCACGGTCGTTACTTGATACACTTCAGAAGTAGAAATTTTTCAAACAAAGATTCATGGTTACGACTTGTATATCGCGGTCGTGACTTGGATAGTTTTTTGGTCAAATCTTCTTAACTACCAACAGCCAGATAAGAATAATCAACCACCATCAACTACCATCGAAAAGACACTTATAAGAAGTCAACCAATCATGATTAGATGCCTATCCATTATGGATAAGATTAAAGCTTCTCAACCAATCATAATGAAGTGATGCAATCTTTCGCCAATGAACAAACTCTTCGTTTGGTAAGACGCAACCCTTGGAACTCTATAAATAGGGCTCCAAACCATACAAATTTCGTGCAGAGTGCATAGTGTGGCATTAGAATTAAAAAAGTGAGACATATAGTGTGTGGGTAGATAGAGAGCGAAATTATTGAGTTTTCACTACTTTCATAAGTGTTAGCGAGAAAATGTTTAAGTGATTTCAATTCTTATTTCGATCACTAGATTTCTCTACATTTTTTAGCGATTGTTGTATAAGTGTACTTGCAAATCACTTATCAATAAAAGTTTTCATTCTTCAATATTCATTTATTCGATATTTGCAAGGAATAGCATCCCAGCGAAGGTTCTTTACGGGCCGAGACCGAATTCAAAGTAGATGCAGGAATTGCGAGAATTGATGACTCCCATTAAAGAGTGGATACGGTT
>CATIWQ010097043.1:0-19259 GCA_949673415.1 Euphorbia schlechtendalii | reverse complement strand
ATAGATTTGATATTTTGGACAGGAGAGTTAGAATGAAGAATGAGTAAATATAGATATGAAAGATTAGAGAATCTAAATATATAGATTTTTCCTATGAAATAAGGATAACAGAGAAAACATTCAAGTTCAACAAAGATGTTACGATTTACTAAACTAATCTAATAGACTCGGTTTAAAATATCCAGTTGTTCAATTATTCGCTGCAGAGCAACACATGAAATAAATTTTCTAAACCTAGCACAAATGAATTAAGACAATTATATAAACCTGGACAACGTCAATACTATGCTTAGTACCGGGTCACTCTCACATAGCCACATTTAGCAAGTTACCATTCCAAAAGTGTTGGCTCACTAAACAGTGTTATATCTCAGATCCAGTGATTATACAAGATATTGTTAACCCCGAAACTACTCTTAAAATTAACTCCAACACATATACTTGATTAATATAAAAGGCTTAACATGAAATACGCATTATGACACATAGACATATCATAAACTTTGAAATAGAAAGTACAAGTAGAAAGCAAAGTAAAGTTTTAAGGTATGCAAGTGAAAGCTAAAGTTGATCAAACCGTATCGACTCTTTAATGGGAGTAGTCAATTCCCGCAATGCTCGCGTCTACTTTGAATTTGGTCTTGGCCCGTACAAAACCTCTGCTAGGATATTATTCTTTGCGAAAATCAAATAAATGAATATTGAAGAACGAAAAATTTTATTGATAAGTGATTTTCAAGTACACTTATACAACAATCACTCAAGAATATAGAGAAATCTAGTGATCGAAATAAGGATTCGAATCACTTAAACATTTTCTCGCTAACACTTAAGAACATAGCGAACTCTCTATTTATACACACTATTTATTGTATAAAATTTATATGATAATAAATTTAATTATACACTTATCAAAATACCTGCGTCCTTGTATAATAACATGCCTTAGAAGGAATAATCAGATCCTTAGGCTTATCCCCTCTTTCCCTTTGCGATTTGGCGTGATAAAGTATTGTCATGAACGTGATGGTAACTTATGTTTTTTCATTTTTGTAGCCGCATTGTTTCGTGAATATGACTGGGATTCGCACCCTGAGCGCTTGTTGGGCTAGGATACAGAGAGATCCAAACCTTGAGGTTACCGTTTGGGTCATCAACTTTAGTGGGATCGCGAGAGTGCTCTTAGACCAGATGCCTCATCTTTCTCATGCTACTCTGACAGAGATGGTAGACCGTTGGTAAGAGATGACGCATACTTTCCATCTATCGATAGGCGAGCTGACCATGACTCCTTCCGATGTCATCGCCAAGACGGGCTTGAGCTGAGATGACTCCACTATCCATTGTGATGTTTTTATGGATAGATTTCCTACTCTAACTCAAGTTATTTGGGGTATTTCCTCGTGCTTAGAAGTTGGTGTATGGTGACCTCTACCTGCATTGGAAGAGGATCCAACCGGTTCCTAAGAAGATCCACCCTTAGGTAGTGAGAGCTTTCATCATCAGTCTCCTTTCCACTATATTCTTTCCCGTATCATCCAACAAGATCAATTATGGATTGATATCGGTGGCTAAGGATGTTGCAAACATCCCGAGCTGGAATTGGCCCTGGGCCATAGTGGGCAAGATGTATTACGGCTTAGACTATGCCATGAGGGCGCACAACAAGTCCCTCAAGCTCAATCACCTCCTCCTCTAGGTACTTGTGTCTTTTTGTGAATTACCTTTCCCGTAACTTTTACTCCTATGTTGTATTGATATGGTTACTTTTCTTTTTTTGTAGATTTGCACTTTTGAGTACCAAATACTCCCTCCTTTTATCTTCGCGGGTGCCTTGACCCCAAGGGTTACCTTCATTGCCTGATGATTGATTTGACATATTCTTTGCTCTAGTATTTATGTAGGGAGGACGTGCCCAATAGAGATGCGATTTTGGAGGTGAGGAAGGATGTGGACGACCACCGCCTCGTCTTGGAGAGCCTGTAGTCACTCAAGTGGTATTTCGGTGAGCATGTCCGTGATTGGAGGACCTCTTCGGTAGCTGGTTGGCCTGTGCCTCCTCCTCTGGTTGGCATATTCTTGCCCCATTTGATGATTAGGACCATGGTCGATCGCCTAGAGTTCTTCGAGGGGAATGGTGTGGTGGTAAAGTATGTTGAGGGTGACTACCGAGTTAACTTGGATTCAATTCTACCACCTTGTCCGTGGTTGTAGAAGGATGACTCTGAGTTATGGCACCACCAGCACGCTGAGGAGCTCATCAACAAGGCTGCATTAGGGTTGCTTCATGA
Source organism: Euphorbia schlechtendalii (assembly GCA_949673415.1). Lineage (NCBI taxonomy): Eukaryota > Viridiplantae > Streptophyta > Magnoliopsida > Malpighiales > Euphorbiaceae > Euphorbia > Euphorbia schlechtendalii. Next base: position 16,968 of record CATIWQ010097043.1, on the reverse strand, counting down.
TAAAGAGGACGAGGAGGAGGATGATGACGATGATGGTGATAACCGCAGCAGCCTCGATGGAGATGTGCTTGATGTGGGCGCGTATCTTAGTTTCGCGACTCATACTTTGCACCCTTCTCAGGTCGGCACTTCTAGGGTATGCCACATCTTCTCTTTCATTTGATTAGGCATATTGCCTCCTTTATGATTCTTCCTTGAGTTTGTCCTTAACTTTTTTTTGCATTTGGCTACAGACTGGCTGTAGCAAGTGTGTCCGCTAAAAGGCTGGGCGATCGGAGGGCCCTCTATACCATCCCCAGGTATCTATGTGATTGAGTGGCTACACCCATGGATGCTGCTTTCTCTCTCTTATCCTTGGTCGGGGACACTACCCCCATGGAGCTTCCAACCAGCCATCATATCCTAGACTTCATCCCGTAGGACACGACACATGTAAGTTTCTTTCTTCCGGGTCTCTTCCTTTCTTTTCACCGGCTTTCATCTTGACTTTTCTTTTACCAGGTTCGTCTAGCTAAGGTGGAGCGGGTCACTCACTAGTACATGTCTGTAAGAGATCTGATTATGGTGTAGAATAACACTATTGGGGTAAGATTTTCTGCTCTTTGCTTCTTTAGTTTTTGTTAGCTGTCTATTTGATAGGTAGTACTTCATGCATGATATGATCATGATGTGATGATAAATTGCAAATGTAAATTTATGATATAACGTGCGATTTTTTTTATGTCAGGTGTTGCTTGCACTAGAGAGCTAAGAGACCTAAGCTCGATCTTCTTGGAGGCTAGGGCTCAGGAGTTGGGGGACAGGCTAGCGTTATCAAAGGTCCTGGTGAAGGACCAGGGGGAGCACATCTGGAGAATGGAGAGGGATCTCTCCAGGGGCAATGGTAAGAGCAAAGGGTGGACCATGACCGGGGTCAGAAGTGTGGAGTCTGAGGAGCAGGCCTTTGCAAAGCAGCCGAGGAGGATGAAGATAGCCGGTACCCGAAGAAAGACGTCTAGATGATCTATTCTCCTTCACAAGGCTTCTAAGGATTATATTGTTTATGCGAGCAGGATCCAAGAGTCTTTTGGCGGGGAAGAGGAGTCAGATGGTTCTACCGATAGTGATTAAGCTAGGATCTGTAGGTAGTCGGCTGGTGTGGCCCTTTAGCGTAGTTTGACATATTTTTATTTCATTCCAAGTTTATTACATTGGGGTTTGTAGATTATTTTTTGTATTTATTCAATTCGATTAGGGCACGTTTCTACCCTTTTGCATTTATGTGCTTTCTTTTCTGATTATTTGAGGTTCAACTGGTCACTTTGCCTATTTTCGAGCCCGTGTAGGTGTCTGCAGGTACTTATAGCTGAAGATTCAGCTTCCACAGCTGGTTTATCCCAAACACAGCCAATAGTGTATCTCTTGTAGGGGAGACATCAGTGTCTGCATCGAAAAACCCCTCTCCTTATAAGTATATACATCAACACCGGTGTGGGTAACATCAATGTCGATATTGCCAAAATCGATACTGATTTTACCGACGTTAATACCGAAGTTACCTAAATCAACGTCGATATCGATATACCCGATAATAGTATCGACTTTGCTAGCATCGATACCGACATTGTAACGTTAATATTGGTGTTGATTTCCAGCCTGTTTAGATTTCTTCCTTTCTCATGACATCTCACAACCAGCAGCTTTAATCCTTCCTTCGCACCCTGAAAAACCCTAATTGGTTGAGATTGAAGCCTTTCGATTTGTGGGGGTTATGTTACTTAGCATTCCGCCCGATAAACTCGGCTCTCATCCAAGCAGCCTTGTCATTGTGGGACCCAACTACCCATGTGTTTTGTTTCACCTTTCAAGAGCTGTGCCCCATGATCGAAGAGTTCCAAGCCATGTTAGGCCTTCCTTGTCCCCGAAGCTTCCTTATCGCAATTCCCGCCTAGTAATTCGGGGATGTGGATACCTTAAGTGGTTTATGGAACCTAGACTCCATTCATCCATTCATGTCTCAACTGTTTGCTCTTCTAGGGTTCCGAGTCGATGTCATCTTGGGTTGGTGCATAACTGCTTCTCGATCTCACTTGGCTTATCCTTTTATGGTTACCCTTCTTTTGATGGCCGAGTTCATTTACAGTTTCAGGCCAATTGCCCCATTCTAGCTCGTCTCTATTATGCAACCTCTTTCTTGCGGGCATTCTCCTTCTGCACTACCTTTGGCTGAATGTTTGGTTAACATAGATGCCACCAATCTGACCGAGGTCTAGTTGATAACCGCTTCACTCTTCTTGAGGTAACCTTTCATTCCAATTCTCAACATTTTGTCTATTCTCGAGTTAATAGTCACCCCCGCAGGTGTGGTTGTTGGAGAAACTGTCTTTTATTCAAGCTCTTACTGCAAACTTCACCCTTTACTCCCCTACTCAATATAACGGTGGGGCCTCATTAAGGATCGGCACGCGGAGCTAAACGAGGATGACTGGGTTCAGATCATAGGTTGCTATCAGGATCATCAGATTCGATGGGTCTTTCCTTGGTGGGCCATCCCTTAAGTAGCCATGGTAACGGATAATAGCAGGATTCTTTTACTTGGGTTGTGCAAGCTCAATTTTTACTCTCCCTCCCGGCTGTGTCAGCAATATGGAAAGGGCTAGCAGATCCTGAGGTCTTCCTGCTCAACTCGCAACCCTGATTGGCATCATGAGGGTTCAGATCGGATACAAATTTTGTGGGTGCGATGGACTCAGTTCGTCAGCTTAAATTATGGCTCTGTCGAGATGGATGAGGCTGACAGGTTTATCAAGGGTGGTTATCAGAGATCAAGTCTTTGGGTAACCCCACAAGGCATTTTCACCTGACGCTTAATTTGTCTTGATATGAGAGTGGGGAGGCGCCCCTTGACTATACCCAGCGGGTGCGTGCTGACTAGCACCATGATGGCCCTTCTGGTGGGTAATGATGTCATTTCCGTGTATTGAACATGCTATAGACCTATCGTATTTATTTGGACTTGTATTGTAAACTATTATTAAGCCTAAAATTGTGTTGTTTGCTTATATTATTCTTACCATTGGCATGCATACGTTCAAATGGACACATTCATAATCTTTCAACATAAATGACATTTTCATTAATGAAATTATCTGAGATACAAAAGATTTGACTCACGTCATTAATCAACGAATACAGGTTTTCTAACTTATGAGCTCACTATATTTTCTCTCATTATCCTAATTTTTGCCTAAATCACCCTTCGAGTTTTCAATTTAATAGATATTTTGCAAAAAATGGCCCTAAATTTTGCCCGACCAACTGAATGCTAGCCGATGGGATGTTTGTATTTTATATCCTATACGTGGTAGCGCTTGAGCTTGTCTTGGTTAATCGGGTTGACAAAGTCATTGCCATCCATGTCTATGATCTTCACTGCTCCCTTGCCCAGGATCCTTTTTATCAAGAACGATCCTTCCTAGTTTGTTCAAAATTTCCCTCTAACATCCACATTCGAAGGCTTTAGCTACTTTAGGACTAAGTCTCCTACTTTCAAGGGTTGTTTCTGAAGTCTAACCTGGTTGTTGTATGCTTTAGCCATCCTCTACTGGTACATTTATTGATCATCTAAGGCTCTTACACGATGCTCGTCTATCATGTTGAGTTGCTCAAACCTGGCCCTATCCCAGTCTGACTCTTCCAACTTTGCTTCTAATGCTACTTTGAGGGATCCTATCTCTAATTTCACTAGTAGAACTGCCTCCATGCCGTATGCTAAAGAAAATGGTGTCTGATTTTTGGGGGACTTAATTCTTGTTAGGTTTCCCGAAATTGCCAAGGGAAGTTTATCTGCCCAATCTCTATAGGTGACCACCATCTTACACAAGATCTTCTTGATTAACTTGTTGGCTGCTTCCATTGCTCCATTGGCTTAAGGTCTGTAGAGGGAGGAATTGTGATGTTCCACACCATATTTCCTTATTAACTCTGCCGTTGCACCTTGAAATTTGGACTCCGTTATTAAACACAATATGGTGAGGCATCCCATATCACGTAAATATGTGTTTTTCTACGAACTTGGCCAATTTTTCTTGGCGGTGATATTGGTGAAGGATTCAGCTTCCACCCACTTTGAGAAATAGTCCACCGCTGCCATAATGAATTTGTGTCCATTGGTAGAGGAAGGCTGGATCTCCCCAATTATGTCTATCCCCAACGCCGAGAATGGCCAAGGAATAGATAAATGATGAAGTTCTGCAAGAAGTAAGTGGCTGATATCCCCGTATATCTAGAAGGCATGGTACTTCGTCACCTCGTTGATGCAATCTACCACCATTGTTGTCTAGAATTAACCTTGGCATTGGATCTTTTTAGCCAGCATGACACCATTCATGTGGGGGCCACAATCACCTACATGCACTTGTCTGGTTACTAGGAGGGCTTCCTTCTCTGTGAGGAAATGCAGCAACAAACCTTCACTAGTCCGTTTTAACAAATTGTTGTCAATCAAGCGGAATCTGATAGCTAACCGGCGCAGAGAGGTACGTTCGGAGTCGGATGCTCCTTCTAGGTATTGGTCATTCTACAAGTAGCTAATGATGTTTGAGTACATGCATTCCATCGATACGTTGTCTTCCATCATGACCAATCTGCAATAAAAGGGCTTCTTTGCAGATTACAAGATGACTGGTTTAATCAGTTGGGCCTGAGGTCCCTCCCACATGGACGCTAGGGTAGCAAGGGAGTCTACCATTTGATTCTCTTCCCGTGGTACGTAACAGAAGACACACTTATCGAATTTGGAAGAAATGCTCAGATGGAATCTAAGTACGGTTTCAAAAATTCCTCCTGTATTTCCCAATCTCCTGTGACATGATTGATGACTAACGCTGAGTCCCCTATGATAGAGATTCTCATTGCCTTGACCTTAGGTAACTCTTCTAACCCAAATAAGCACACCTCATATTCAGCACCATTGTTGATAACATAGAACTCGAGCCTTTGGGATAGAGGTATGATCTCGTTAAAAGGGGTTGTCAACACCACCCCTAAGCATGCCTCATTCCGATTCATTGCGCCATCGAAGTATATTATCCACTCTCGTTGTATTTCCTCCACCATGGTCAACTACTCACTCGGGAACTTCAGGTCTTCGACATAATTTGAATCCAAAGCTTGGTTCATGAGAAATTCTACCATAGCCCATCCCTTGATGGCCTTCCTAGTTACATATGTGATGTCAAACTCGAACAATAGTAGTAACCACTGGGAGAGTTTATCGATAAGACTAGGTGAGTGACAAAGGTACTTCATGGGGTTGAACTTTGCTACTGCCTCCACCTTGTTAGACTAGAAGTAATGGTGTAGTTTCTTGGTGAGCAATACCATTTCCACGTAAGTCTTCTCCACCAACGTGTACTTAGACTCATGTTCTAACAGGTTCTTACATAGATAGTACAAGGCATGCTCTTATCGATCTTCGTACTCTTGTACGAGCATTGCTCCTACAGAGGGTTCCTCGATGGCCAGGTAAAGGATTAGAGGCTTCCCCAGAATAGGCAAATTTAATACCGGTTGGCTGACCAAATATTACTTTATCTTATCGAATGCCATCTGGCATTGATCATTCTACATGACAAGATGTTACTTCCTTAGTAGCTTGAATATGGGTTCGCAAACATTAGTGAGCCGGGCTATGAACCTGCTGACATATTGGAGGGACCCTAGAAAGGATCTTACTTCCTTTTCCCTTCTAGGCATTGGCATACTCCCGATGACCTTGCTTTTATCTTGATCCATTTCTATCCCCCGCTAGCTGACAATGTGGCCAAGAAGCTTTCCAGATGTCTCTCCAAAACACCCTTCTTCGAGTTTAGTCGGAGGTTATACTTTTCAATTCAAGTGAGAAACCTATCGAGGATAATTAGATGTTCTTCCCGAGTGCTTAACTTTACTAGCATATCATCCACATAGACCTCAACCTCCTTATGTATCAGATAGTGTAAGAAGGCTGTAGCAGCTCTCTGATAGGTTGCCCCAATGTTCTTTAACCCGAAAGGCATCACTTTGTAACAGAATACCCCCCACTCGGTGATGAAGGTGGTCTTGATATTATCCTCTATGGTGATAAGGATCTAGTTGTACCCGGAGAAGCCATCCATGAAGGAGTACATAGCAACCCTAGCGGCACTATCTACTAAGACATCAATTTGAGGTATAGGAAAGTCATCCTTTGGGAAAGCCCTATTCAAGTCTCTAAAGTCCACACATTCACGGACCTTCCCATCCTTCTTTGCTACCAAGATGATATTGGCCAACAAAGTCTAGTATTCGACCACTTCTAGGAATTTAACATTAATCTGCTTAGCTACCTCTATCTTGACTTTCTCTACCCATTCAGGTCTTAACCGTCTCAACTTCCTCTTCACTGGCTTGATATCCTATGTTTTACAATTCCCTATCAACTCCTGGCATATCCTCATATGACCAAGCGAATGTTACCATGTATTATTTAAGTACTTTTACTATTTCTCTCTATTCCTCAAGAGTCAAATCTTTAGAAATAGTCACCATTTTTGGTGATTTGTTTGTACCTAAGTTAATATCATATACTAATGCATCATGTATGCTAAAAACATTATGCATATGTTCAGAAAAATGTATGTGGCCATCTGGTCAGACATCGCACAAGTAAGCAAAGTTCGGATTCATTGAATTAAATGCCGTAAAGGCAGAGTTGTTTAAATCATAAATGTTCGAAATGTCAAAGATTATATAATTTATTTCCTCCTCCACAAGCGGAGGGTCTTCTTTAGCAAGGGGTACCTCGGGAATACTATCGTAGCCTTGGGTGGACTTCTGAATAGGAATTGGATCTTCTACCTTTGCAGGTTGAAGCTTCATCTGCTATATCTCCTCCATGACTATCCTCATTGCTACTATCAGGGAACTACCGCTCCAATTTCCCCCTTGGTCTGGTTAGTCTTTATGAGTGGTGATAGGACTTTGGTGATAGCCACTAACGCTCCATTGATATGTGTATAATTACACTTATTATCTTGATATTTTTACTTATAAAATGATGTGGTTTAGAGTCATTTTATACTTCATATAAAAGATTTCATGTGGTATGTAGTTTTTTTTATGCAAGAGCAGAAACTAGGTGAATCTTGGGAGTGAAATGATTAAAGATGGAATTCTATGAAAAAAGAGTGAAAAAGGTGCAAAAAGATGTGTGGAATGCAAGGAATTGGCTTAGGATCGAAGTTGTCAAAGATCGGTAAAGTTGCAAAGAAAAATCATGAAGAAAAGAATTGGCTTAGTCACGACCATGTCATGATCGTGATTCCTACTTGCGATTGGCTAAGTCACACTCGCGACTATCTATCGCAATCACTAATTATCATTCTTCACAAATAGTCAGTTACCAACTTACATTCATGATCGTGACATGTATGTCACGCTCGTGAATCGTGACAGGTTTGATTAACTCTTCTTAACTTCTAACCACCGGATAAGAACGATCAATCGCCATAAACTATCAAGTGAAGAGACACCTTTTAGAGACAATGCAACCACGAAAAGGTGCCTTTCAATTGAAGATAAGGATGAAATCTTGCATGCAATCACATGAAGATGATGCAACCCTTCACCAATGGACATGACTATTCGTTTAGATAAACGCAACCTTTCACACTTTATAAATAGAGGTTCAAATCAAGCATTTCGTGCATATGGCATATGATGATGGTGTGGCATATAGATGGCAGCAATAGATAGAGAGTAAAAGTTATAGAAATTTTTCTAAGTTCAAAGTGTTAGAGAGAAAAATGTATAAGTGATTCGATTCTTGTTTCAATCACTAGATTTCTCCACAAATTTAGGCAATTGTTGTATGAGTGTAATTGCAAAGAACTTATCAATAAAAGTTTCTGTTCTTCAACATTCATTTGTTCAATATTCACAAGGAATAACATCCTAACGGAGGTTCTGTACGAGTTGAGATCGAATTCAAAGTATAAGCAGGAATTGCGAGAATTGATGACTCTCATTAAAGAGTGGATACGGTTTGATCAACTTTTTCTTTCGCTTGCATACCTTACAACTTTACTTTGTTTTCTACTTATACTTTCTAATTCAAAGTTTATGATATGTCTATGTGTCATAATGAGTATTTTATCTTGGGTCACTTATATCAATAAAGTTATATGCTTTCAAGTTGACTTTAAGAGTAGTTTTAGGGTTAACAAGATTGTGTATAATCATTAGATCTATGATTATAATGCTGTTTAGTGAGCTAACATTTTTGGAATGGTAACTTGCTAAATATGGCTATGTGAGAGCAACTCGTACTAAGCATAGTATTATTGTTGTTCAGGTTTTCATAAGTGTCATAATTCGTTTACCCTAGATTTAGAAAAGTCATTTCATGTGTTGCTCTACGTTGAATTATAGGATATTTGGACGTCTAGAACCGAGTTTATTGAAGTTATCTAGTGCATAAAACATTAATGATTATTTTGCATATTTTACTCCACTATACTTGTTCTAAGGGAATATCTATATGCTTTGCATCTAATATGTTCATCTATTCATTCATCTGCTACCTTTCAAAACCCTCAACTTATTTTATTTTCGTTTGTTCCGTAACTCTAATTGATCCTTAGAACCGAATTCCTTCCCTGTGGGATTGATATCTTTTAAAACTACATCGCAACTGTATACTTGCAATTATCATCGTTTTTCTATTTGATAAGCGGTACTAACAACACCTGTTCATAATTAGAACTTTTATATTTTCAGTAGAAAAGCGGCCAACATCCATTGAGGTCTTTGTTGTTAACTTCTGGTTTAGGTTCAGGCCTGTCTTCCTAGAACATCTTAGTTTTGTGATTGCAAGGTTTTGACTATACTCGTCACGATAGCCTTATATTCGATAATGGTGCCAAAAACCTTGTTTCCTACTTTTCTACTGATAAGATAAAAGTTCTAAATACGAACAGGTGTTATCAGTACCACTTATCAAATAGAAAAATTATAACCACTGCAAGTATACAGTTACGATGTAGTTTTAAAAGATATCGATCCCATAGGGAAGGAATTCAGTTCTGAAGACCAACTAGAGATACGGAACAGAAGAAATAAGATAATTTAAATTGGAGGGTTTGGATGGTAGACTTATGAATAGATAGATGCATGAACAGATTAGAGAAGATGTAAACTATATACATATTTCCTAAGAATAAGTATAGTAGAGAAAAACAAGCAAAATCATCAAGAAGAATTCACACACTAGATTACTTCAACAAACAAGGTTCTAGATGCCTAAATATTCAATAATTCACCATAGAGCAACACATGAAATGGCTTTTCTAGATCTAGGGTAAATGAATTATGACACTTATAAAAAACCTGGATAACAGTATTACTATGCTTAGTACGGGTCACTCTCACATTGCCATATTTAGCAAGTTACCACTCCAAAAATGTTGGCTCACTAAACAATGTTATAATCACAGATCCAGTGATTATACAAAATCTCATTAACCTCGAAATCACTCTTAAAGTTAACTCGAAAGCAAATAACTTAATTAATATCAATGATGCAAGATGAAATACTCGTTATGACACATAGACATATCATAAATTTTGAAATAGAAACTATAAGTAGAAAACAAAGTAAAGTTGTAAGGTGTGCAAGTGAAAGCTAAAGTTGATCAAACCATATCCACTCTTTAATGGGAGTCATCAATTCTTGCAATTCCTGCGTCTACTTTGAATTGGGTCTCGACTCATACAGAACTTCCGATAGGATGCTATTCTTTGTGAATATCGAATAAAAGAATGTTGAAGAATGAAAACTTTTATTGATAAGTGCTTTGCAATTACACTCATACAACAATCACTCGAATTTGTGTAGAAATCTAGTGATCGAAATAAGAATCGAATCACTTATACATTTTTCTTGCTAGCACTTTGAACAAGCAAAATCTATACAATTTTCACTTTCTAATGTGTATCATCTTGCCTCTGTATTTTCACTCTACTATCTACCATGAAATTGGTGTGATTTGAACCCTATTTATAAAGTGTGAAAGGTTGCGTCTATCCAAATGAAGAGTCGTGTACATTGGTGAAGGGTTGGATCACTTCAACATGATTGGATGCAAGCTTTCATCCTCATCTACAATGGAAATTCACCTTTTCATGATTGGTTGACTTCCAAAAGGTGTCTTTTCATTTGGTAGTTGATGGCGGTTGATGGTGCCTATCCGGTGGTTGGTAGTTGAAAAGAGTTGACCATTAACAGTTACAAGTCGCGAGCGTAATATATGTGTCGTGATCATAACTAATGGTTGGAAACTTTTTGCTTGCGAAGAATAATGAGCCGCGACCTTGAATGGGTGTCACGAACGTGAAATGTGTTTTTCTTCATGCTTCTTCTTTGCAACTTTGTCGATCTTTGACAGCTTCTATCCTAAGCCATTTCCTTATATTCCACACATGTTTTTTTCTTCATGTTTCTTCTTTGCAACTTTGTCGATCTTTGAGAGCTTCCATCCTAAGCCATTTCCTTACATTCCACACATATTTTTGCACCTTTTTCACTCTTTTTACATAGAATTCCATCTTTGATCATTTCACTTCCAAGATTCACCTAGTTTCTGCACTTGCATAAAAAACAACTACATAGCACGTGAAATATTTTATATGAAGTATAAAATGACTCTGAACTATATCATTTTATAAGTAAAAATATCATGGGAATAAGTGTAATTATACACTTATCATTTTGCCTTTGTCTTTGACCAAGCTCTCAGTTGGGAATGGACAATATGGTTGGGCAGCTTGCGTGGCCGACTTGCCATTGGTAACTACGGTGACGAGGTTGTCATTCTTGAAGTCAAACACATCATTGAAGATATCAAAACCAGGGACTTCTTGGCCATCCTTGATTAAGGGCTCGGCCTCACCCTTATACTACCTCTTCCCCTCTATCTCGCATACACTCACCATATTACAATGGAGGAGCCTCTTGTGCTTGTAGATCTTATTTTTGATGGTGAAGCACAGATCAAATCTCGACACCATTGGGACAGGGTTGACGGCTTCAGTTACACCATAGTGGCATTTCCCTAGGCCTTTACCAGGTACATATCCATGGCGTTTCATGATCTGCTTGAGCCCTTGGGAGAAACGGTGATATCTAATGGGGATTTGCCCTTTTTTTCTTCCATGAGTCACGGTGGCAATCCTGAGTCCACAAAATTCTTCCTTAGAAAAGGCTGCTACCGCCATGACAAACTCCTTGTCAACCTCAATGGTTATCTGGCTCCCCTCGATGTATTAGTTTGATCTTCTGGTTGAGGGTTGACGGAAAAGCTCCTAAACCATGTATCCATGGCCTTCCCAAGAGCAAGGAGTAGGAGACTGGGATGTCAAGAATAGTAAACCTTACTTTGGAAGCCACACCGTTTACCATCACCTCCACAGTAAAAGTACACACTACTCCTCTTATAGAGTCATCGTAATCCCGGATCACCGTGTTAGACTTTTCCAACATGCTCTCATTCATCCCGAGATGCGGAAGGACTTTCAAAGGGCACAGATTCAGGGTGAAGCCATCATAAACCTTGACGCATGGAATACACCTATCCAAGATGTTCACCCTGATGAAGAGTGCTCGATTGTGATTTCTATTTCCCAGAGGCAAATCTAAGTCATAAAAGGAAATGGTAGGAAATTTCTTCATCGGGATGCCCTTTCCAATCGTTGCATACATCTCTATAATAGACGTGATTGGAGTCACGTCCATCTCCATCAGCTTCTAGAGAAATCCCCTCTGATGGACTATAGAAAAATGTAATAATTACCAGATACTGTATTTACTCTACGTCCCCTTTAATTGGTGCACCAAAGGGTTGATATCTAGATCATCCTCCTCCATAGTCTAGGAAACGGTGGTTCGATGGAGTCCCTAGAGAATTCCTCGATGGCCGAGTCTCGCAACTGGATGGGATTCTCATATCTAAACACTTTCTAGTTGCGAGTGATTCACAAGATTCCATTCTCAATGGCCCAGGTTTCGTGGGTGTCTTCCAGCGATATTGAGCCTTATCTCGGACCCGTTTACTCTTTAGGAGCTTATATTCATCCAGGTTTATTGGCTTGGCTCTGAACATAATGGTTTCTCCTTCCATCGGACCAACAGTGTCCTACTTATTCTTTCTCTTCGACCAGAGCACGTAAGCATCCAGATCTATCAGACTTGTATCCTGGTTATTGGCCACCTTTGTCACACTTTCCACTTCACCAGGGGAATCTAATAAATTGAAGGGCTCAGGAGCTTTGCCCGTATTTACGGTGCTTAATTCTATGAAACTTACTGGATTGTGAGATCATTTTGAAAATGTGGCTGGTAGGTATTCTTGTTCCCACCATGAGGGCTTCATCTTTTTCCTCATGGATTATTTAGTCTAGTCTATGGCCCCTACGTAGTAACTCCTTGAAAGTTTTGAAGCAATGGGAGGTAAGATGAATCCGGTATTCTGGACGGGCCCCTTCGATCATTAACCTTACCAAGATTGCCTTTGAGGTTTTCCTCTCAATCACCACTTGTATTGCCATCCACTGGTGAGCGTATTCCCAGAAAGGTTAATACTCCCCTTGTTGGCAGGCCGCAATCTCCTAGAGTTCCAAAGGTCACTTTTCTTCATACATGAAGTCCCTTTTAAAAGCCCTGGATATGCTCTTCGAGTCCTTCTTAACTGCCTTTTAGATCTTTCTTATACTAGTCACTTGAGAGGCCTATTAGTGAACAGGGGAAGAAGGTGGACAAATTTTCATCAGAGAGTCCCTAGGCCTGATGAGAGTCTCGAACTTCATCAAGAGGAAGGACGGTGTGTCAATATCTTCAAAAACTAGCATCCCGTATAGATTGACCTAAGAGCAAGAACACAGGACCATTTTAGGAAGCATTAGAGCCCTTGACCCTTATTCTAGCCCAGCCATGGCTTGACCAAAGTTGCTGCCTGAATCGATAATCATTATGAATTCCCTTAAAGCCTCGCTTTCGTACTTGAGGACCATTCCACCCTCCTTCTTATGAACCGGCCTTTCTTTGACCTCAACAACCATTTCTTTTCCATAAAGAGATTCTTCGAAAATCCCTTGGATAACTTCTTCTTTGGTAGTATCTTCCAGAACTAGAGCCTTGTCTGATTGGCTTCAATGATCATCTCCATGACTAGACTTTCTACCATGCTCGATCCCACCATGTTGATTTGTTACCCAGATTCCCTCAGCAGCTAGTCCCATCTCACGGCCATATCGAACACACTCTCAAAAGTTTGGAGCTCCATTGGACCAAGACGTTGCCTGTATTAAGACCTAACCCCTTGGATCAACATCTGGACCAAGCTATATAATTCTGGCTTGTACGATATTCTAACTTAAATGTTCATCCAATGCTGGGCTTACTTCTTGAAGGATTTGTGGTTGTTATGGATGCAGGCTGTTAGTTCTCTCAAGGTGGGTTTGGGCTTCTCCATTTGAACAAAGTCCTTAATGAATGCCTCAGAGATGCACTTCCAGTTACTCCTTAATACCGCTAGCTAATTCCCATACCATTTTCCCGTAGTCTTGGATAAGGAGTACAGGAATAGCTTAGCTAATTTGGAATCGGGGAGTCCTTGCGCCCTCATAAAGGTCTTAAATTTACGAACGTGAAAGATGGGTAAGTCCCTTTCATCATACACGGGCATCCCATATAGGCTGTACCCAGGACCTAAGCAAACTCCTTAGACGTGACAACTGGCAATGACACTCATTTCCTCATCTTAACTTAGCTGTGCCGGACCCTTTCCATGGTTAGATCAGGATATCAAATCACACATATAGCGATGACACTCATTTCCTATATCAACTTGAAGATAGCCCGCAAGAGGTCCTTACAATTGTTAATCCTATGGCCGGCCACCATGTGGTAATGGCAGAAATTGTTCTTTTCCTCCTATTTGGTGGGAGCCCTGGGCTTTAGACTCTCAAACTTCTTTAATTCTTATAATTTGGTGCACAGGAGTCCCAAATTAGTGGAGTAGGGAGAGATCCCATAATATTCCTATTTAGGTAACCGCACAGATGCCACCGTCTCTGCCTGCACCACTTGCACCACCACTTGTTTCCTTTTAGGCTAAGAGGAGGTGGGTATTGATGAGGATCCTGTGTCAGCCTTTTTATACCAAGGTCTAGTAACTGGTGGGGCTACCGCAACGTTCATGGCCTCAATCCTCTCCAGCTTCTCAGCTTTCTCGAACACATCATTATAGGACATGAAAGTGTCCATCCCTAAACGGTTTCTGTATGTTGGTAAGGTCCCGTCTATGAGCTTCACAATCATCTTGGATAGGTTGAGGTTATCGTTCAACAACACCTGGGTTTTCATCCACCGGCCATAATAGGGCTTGAATAGTTCACAGAGCATATGCTTAACAGCCTTTAGATTCTACATCTTCATTTTCATTTGGGAATTGAACCCGTATTGCTCCATGAACAACTTTAAAAAATTTCCCAATTGCTTGAAACTTCTAGAGGCAAGTTGTTGTACCACTCATTAGCAAGCTCACCTAGAGTGACGATGAATAACTTGGCTAACATTCTATCCAAAATTCTCCTCGCCCTCATTATAGTTTGATAATTTGCTAGATGAGATCTGGGGTCCCCTTCCCTTTACATTTCACCAACTCTAACATGAAAAATTTGTTGGGAAGTCAATCTTCCTCATGCGCTACTAGAAGTGTTGGGTAATGGTTGGGAGGATGATCGGAGAATCGATGCGTATGAGTGGCTATGAACTGTTGCCAAATTTCCGCTATGTTCGATCCCTAAGCTTGAGGCGTTGTGCTCTCATTGTAGTAGGGGAACCCTAGTTGATAAGGATGAGTGAAGGTCACAGGTGGTTGGTGAGGTTGGCCATGATTGAATGCCATACCTCTAGGGCCAATGGAAAAGCTTGACGCCTACCGAGTGAGGGCCTAACTTGTACTATCCCACTGAGGGACTCATCCTTGCGTGGAATAGGGTAGGGGTAGTAGTGCCAAGGGGTCCTGCCTGCTGAGAGTTGAAGCTAGGAAGAGTGAAACTGGGAGATGGCCTGGAGACTGACATCACTAACAGCTGAGTGATTGATTGCGAAGGTGGTACGCTAACGATCTGGTGATTAAACTGATCAGATCTAACCAGACGTTGTGGCTAGGCTACCCTCTTTGGCCCATGATAAGTTTATAATTACACTTATTATCAATATAATTTTACACACTAAACACTATAGTTTAAGTCATTTTTATACTTCACATAAAAGATTTCACGTGGTATGTAGTTGTTTTTGGTGCAAATGCAGACACTAGGTAAATCTTGGGAGTAAAATGATCTAAAGTAGAATTCTATGTAAAAAGAGTAAAAAAGGTGCGAAAAGATGTGTGGAACTTAAAGATTTGGCTTAGGATTGAAGCTGTCAAAGATCGGTGAAGTTGTAAGAAGAATTCTAAAGAAAAACTCAATTCAAGGTCGTGACAACAATTCGCGATCGTGACTTGATACACTTCAGATATAGAAAATTATCAAACAAAGATTCACGGTGAGAAGACTTGTATATCACGATCGTGACTTGGATGGTTTTTTGGTCAAATCATCTTAACTACCAACTGCCATCAACTTCCAATAAAAAGAAACTTATCAGAAGTCAACCAATCATGAATAGATGCCTATCCATTATGGATAAGATTAAAACTTCTCAACCAATCACAATGACGTGAGGCAATCTTTCACCAATGGACACAACTCTTCGTTTGGATAGACGTAACCCTTCAAACTCTATAAATAAGGATTCCAAACCTTACAATTTTGTGGGTGCAGCATTAGAGTGCAATTATAGGGTTACATATAGTGTGTGTAGATAGAGAACAAAATATCTAGTTTCGCTACGTTCATAAGTGTTAGCGAGAAAATGTTTAAGTGATTCGAATCCTTATTTTGATAAATAGATTTCTCTATATTCTCGAGCGATTGTTGTATAAGTGTGCTTGCAAATCACTTATCAGTAAAAGTTTTCATTCTTCAATATTTGTTTGTTCGATATTTGCAAAGAATAGTATCCTAGTTGAGAATCTGTACTGGCTAAGATTGAATTCAAAGCAGACGCAGGAATTGCGCGAATTGACTACTCCCATTAAAGAGTGGATACGGTTTGGTCAACTTTAGCTTTCACTTGCATACCTTACAACTTTGCTTTGCTTTCTACTTATACTTTCTATTTTGAAGTTTATAATATGTCTATGTGTCATAATGCTTATTTCGTGTTAAGTCTTTTATATTAATCAAGTTATATGCGTTGGATTTAATTTTGAGAGTAGTTTTGGGGTTAACAATATTGTGTATAATCACTGGATCTTTGATATAATGCTGTTTAGTGAGCCAACATTTTTGGAATGGTAACTTGCTAAATATGGCTATGTGAGAGCGACCCGTACTAATCATAGTATTGACGTTGTCCATGTTTATATAATTTTCTTAATTCTTTTGTGCTAGGTTTAGAAAAGTTATTTCATATGTTGCTTTGTGATTTTGAACCGAGTCTGTTAGATTAGTTTAGTGAATCGTAACATCTTAGTTGAACTTGCATATTTTCTCTGCTATACTTATTTCATAGGGAAAATCTATATATTTAGAATCTCTAGTCTTCCATACATATATATATATATATATATATCCATTCTTTATTCTTATCCTCCCAACTAAAATCAAAAAATATTTTATTTTCTATATTCTATCTTCCTTATTAATCTTTAAACTTTGTTCCTTCCCTATGGGATCGATATCTTTTAAAACTACATTGTAATTGTACACTTGCAGTGGTCACAATTTTTCTATTTAGATAAGCGGTACTGACAACACCTGTTCGTATTTTAAACTTATATCTTATCGGTAGGAAAGTGG
>CATIWQ010097031.1:0-10668 GCA_949673415.1 Euphorbia schlechtendalii | reverse complement strand
GTTTACCAATTTATACACTTCTGTTGAATTTACCTTGATGACAAGGCAAAAGTTAAGTGTGGGGGTATGATAAGTGTATAATTACACTTATTATCATATTAATTTTACACACTAAACACTATAGTTTAAGTCATTTTTATACTTCATATAAAATATTTCAGGTGGTATGTAGTTGTTTTTTATGCAAATGTAGATACTATATAAATCTTGGGAGTAAAATGATCTAAAGTGGAATTCTATGAAAAAAGAGTAAAAAAGGTGCAAAAAGATGCGTGGAACTTAAAGATTTGGCTTAGGATAGACGCTATCAAAGATCAGTGAAGTTGCAAGGAGAATTCTGAAGAAATATACAATTCATGGTCGTGACAATCATTCGCGGTCATGACTTATTCTTCTTCAGAATAGAAGTCTGTGAATCAAAGATTCACGGTCGCGACTTGGACGGTTTTCTGGTTTTATCTTCTTAACTACCGACCGCTAGATAAGCATGATCAACCGCCATCAACTACCAGCAAAAAGACACTTATCAGAAGTTAACCAATCATGAAAAGGTGCCTATCCATTGTGGATTAGATTGAAGCTTCTCAACCAATCACAATGAAGTGATGCAATCATTCACCAATGGACGTGACTCTTCGTTTGGATAGACGCAATCCTTCACACTCTATAAATAGGGCTCCAAAACTTACAATTTCGTGGGACTAACGAGAGGGAAAATATTAGAGTGCATGAGAGAGATATAGTGTGTGTATAGATAGAGAATTCGCTACGTTCACAAGTCTTAGTGAGAAAATGTTTAAGTGATTCGAATCCTTATTTCGATCACTAGATTTCTCTATGTTCTCGAGCGATTGTTGTATAAGTGTGCTTGCAAATCACTTATCAATAAAATTTTTCATTCTTCAATATTCGTTTATTCGATGATCGCATAAAATAGTATCCTAGTAGAGGTTCTGTACAGGCCGAGACTGAATTCAAAGTAGACACAGGAATTGCAGGAATTGGTGAATCCCATTAAAGAGTGGATACGGTTTGATCAACTTTAGCTTTCACTTGCATACCTTACAACTTTGCTTTACTTTCTACTTATACTTTCTATTTCGAAGTTTATGATATATCTGTGTCATAATGCGTATTTCGTGTTAAGTCTTTTATATTAATCAAGTTATATGCGATGTAGTTAATTTTAAGAGTAGTTTCAGGATTAACAATATCATGTATAATCACTAGATCTGTGATATAACGCTGTTTAGTTAGCCAACATTTTTGGAATGGTAACTTGCTAAATGTGGCTATGTGAGAGCGACCTGTACTAAGCACAGTATTGATGTTGTCCAGGTTTATATAATCATCTTAATTCGTTTGCGCTAGGTTTAGAAAAGTCATTTCATGTGTTGCTCTGCGGTAAATAATTGAACATCTTAATATTTAGAACTGAGTCTATTAGATTAGTTTAGTGAATCGTAACATCTTTGTTGAACTTGCATGTTTTCTCTGCTATCGTTATTTCGTAGGGAAAATCTATATATTTAGATTCTCTAATCTTTCATACCTTTATTTACTCATTCTTCATTTTAACCCTCCTACCCAAAAAAAATATCAATACATATTATTTTCTTTATCCTTTTTCCTTATTTGATCTTTAGAGCTAGTCCTTCCATGTGAGATCAATATCTTTTAAAACTACATCCTAACTGTATACTTGCAGTTATAATCATTTTTCTTTTTTGATAAGGGGTATTAACAACACCTATATTTTACGTGAACAAGTCTTTTGCACCGTTGATATATAGCCGAATCTTGGAAATAAACTATTAAACTTATCAGTAGAAAAGTGGCGAACAGCCTCTATGGAATGTTTTAACTTAGGTTATATCATCCATGGCATGCTTAGGAGATGCTTAGGTTAATTTTAAGTTTTGAAATTCTGCCTTGTAACATTTGCATATTCAATTACTGTCTTGATTAACTAGCATACCTTAGGTCCCCTTGTTGAAGAGACACAATCATAAACCTCTAATCAGTGTATAAGATTGATAGAATGGGTTTCTAGCCAATCTTGATACATTATTGTGAGTGGTGTTCTTCATGAACAAGTCTAATTCCATGATAGCTACGGCTATTACATGAGCTAACACTTAATTCGAGCTCAATAAATTGGATGGTACTAAACCGATGGAAGGAGTGTATTGTATATCTTACAACTACAAAACCTGATCAGGTTACTGTATTAAGGGATCATACGCCTTTGCTAGAAAGCTAATTTGATCGTCTAGAGTTATCGGGTTCCATATCAGCCTAGAACACTTAGCCTAAAGGTTTTTGGATGATAAGCCAAGTTTAGGTTAACCTCTAGAGGCTTTATTCTTCAGGATCCTATGAGGTCTCACACTTTGGGTCTTTACCAGACTAAGCAAAGAACTTATAGACTAGTTCTATGCTGAAAATGTTCAGGTTGTGGAATTCGTTGGATGTATTATCAATTGGTTTTAAAGGATTTGAGGAGAAAATTGGGAAAATTGGACTGAGCAGAGCAAGGGAATTTTTCCCATTGCAAGTGGACCCCAAATGAATACAGGTTATTTGGAGTGGGTCTTGCATGGCTGCCCCGTGAGCTAAAAATCTCGCGAGCCCATAACGCAAGGGCTAGGCCTGCATCCGCTAGCATCAAACAGGCTTGCTAGCGCAGCCCACAAGGCTTAGCTTGTGGGGCAAGGAAAGCATGTTAGGGCTTGTCTTATGTGGCTTCCAAGAGGGCTATGTGTAGTCAGCCAAGGATCCAAGGGATTGACCCCTTATGGGATAGGGTTTTTCCCTATCCCACATTAGGAAAAAGGGGAGCTTTCATCTCTCTTTCTCCATATAAATAGCTGCCCCCACCTCATCCTTTCAAGACTTCAAATCATCTTTTCTCTCTAAGTTTGACATCTTTACTATGCAAGATTTTGCGAGATCCTCCACGAGTTTCTCCAAGCGATGAAGAATTCTTTGGAAGGATCTTTCTATTTCGAAGTGAGCCTTCTCAGTTAATAATTTTAGGTTGGTCTTTGAGCGATCTAGCAACTACTGTCTACCAACAGTTTCTACCTCAACAAAGGTTTTTGTCGGTGAAGATCTGTGTGGATCAATCGTAGAGGCTGTCCTAGTTTGCAAGCTAGTGGCAATGAAGTTTTGCTGAATTTCTCTAAGGGAATGTTCGCAAGATTTTGACTGTACTCATTCTGAAAGACTTATACCCATTAATGGCGTAAAAAACTTATTCCCCGCTTTTCTATTGATAAGATAAAAGTTCTAAATATGAACAGGTGTTGTGATAAGTGTATAATTACACTTATTTTCATATTAATTTTATACACTAAACACTATAGTTTAAGTCATTTTTATACTTCATATAAAGATTTTAGGTGGTATGTAGTTGTTTTTTATGAAAATGCAGAAACTAGGTAAATCTTTGGAGTAAAATGATCTAAAGTGGAATTCTATGAAAAAAGAGTGAAAAAGGTGCGTGGAACTTAAAGATTTGGCTTAGGATCGAAGCTGTTAAAGGTCGGTGAAGTTACAAGGAGAATTCTGAAGAAAAATGCAATTCACAGTTGCGACAACCATTCACAGTCGTGACTTGTTCTTCTTCAAAACAGAAATCTGCCAATCAAAGATTCACAGTCCTCACATGTATATCGTAGTCGTGACTTGGATTGTTTTTTGATTTAATCTTCTTAACTACCAACTGCCAGATAAGGATGATCAACCACCATAAACTACCAATGAATAGACACTTATCAGAAATCAACCAATCATGAAAAGGTGCCTATCCATTGTGGATTAGATTAAAGTTTCTCAACCAATCACAACAAAGTGATGCAATCATTCACCAATGGACACGACTCTTTGTATGGATAGACACAACCCTTCGAACTCTATAAATAGGCTCTAAACCTTACAATTTCAAGGAGATAAGCAGAGGGAAAACATTAGAGTGCATGAGAGAGATATAGTGTGTGTATAGATAGAGAATTTGCTATGTTCATAAGTGTTAGCGAGAAAATGGTTAAGTGATTCGAATCCTTGTTTTGATCACTAGATTTCTCTATATTCTCCAGCGATTGTTGTATAAGTGTACTTGCAAACCACTTATCAATAAAAGTTTTCATTCTTCAATATTCGTTTGTTCGATATTCGCAAAGAATAGCATCCTAACAGAGGTTCTGTATGGGGCTGAGATAAAATTCAAAGGAGACGCAGGAGTTGCGAGAATTGATGACTCCCATTAAAGAGTGGATACGGTTTGATCAACTTTAGCTTTCACATGCATACTTTACAACTTTGCTTTGCTTTGTACTTATACTTTCTATTTCAATGTTTATGATATGTCTATGTGTCATAATGCTTATTTCGTGTTAAGTCTTTTATATTAATCAAGTTATATGTGTTGGAGTAATTTTAAGAGTAGTTTCCGGGTTAACAATATCGTGTATAATCTCTAGATCTGTGATATAAAGCTATTTAGTGAGCCAACATTTTTTGAATGGTAACTTGCTAAATGTGCCTATATGAGAGCGACCCGTACTAAGCATAGTATTGACGTTGTCCAGGTTTATATAATTGTCTTAATTCATTTGCTCTAGGTTTAGAAAAGTTATTTTATGTGTTGCTCTGCAGCGAATAATTGGGTATTTTGAACCGAGTCTGTTAGATTAGTTTAGTAAATTGTAACATCTTTGTTGAACTTGCATGTTTTCTCTGCTATCCTTATTTCGTAGGGAAAATCTCTATATTTAGATTCTCTAATCTTTCATATCTATATTTACTCATTCTTCATTCTAACCCTCCTATCCAAAATATCAAATTTTTTTTTATTTTCTTTATCCTGTCTTCCTTATTGATTTTTAGACTTGGTTCTTTCTCTGTGGGTTCGATATGTTTTAAAACTACATCGCAACTGTATACTTGTAGTTATCATCATTTTTCTATTTGATAAGAGGTACTGAAAACACCTATACTTTACGTGAACAAGTTTTTGGTGCCATTAATATATAGCCAAATCTTGTGAACAAATTATTAAATTTATCAGTAGAAAAGTGGTGAACATGTTGTCAATACCGCTTGTCAAATAGAAAAATGATGATAACTGCAAGTATACAGTTGCGATGTAGTTTTAAAAGCTATCGATCCCACAGGTAAGGAATTCGGTTCTAAGGACCAACTAGAGTTACGGAACAAAAGAAAATATAATAAATTGTAGTGTTTTGAAATGGTGGACTGATGAATAGATAGATGAACAGATTAGAGAAGATGTAAACTATATAGATATTCCCTAAGAGAAAGTATAGTAGAGAAAAACATGCAAAATCATCAAGAATATTTCGTACACTAGATAACTTTAACAAACTCGGTTGTAGAACCCACATATTCAATAATTCACCATAGAGCAACACATGAAATGACTTTTCTAAATCTATAGTAAACGAATTATGAAGCTTATAAAAAATTGGATGACAATAATATTATGCTTAGTACGGGTCACTCTCACATAGCCATATTTAGCAAGTTACCACTCAAAAAATATTATCTCACTAAACAGCGTTATAATCACAGATTCAGTGATTAGACACAATATTGTTAACCCCAAAATCACTCTTAAAGTCAACTCGAAAGCATATAACTTCATTAATATGAGAGATGCAAGATGAAATACTCGTTATGACACATAGACATATCATAAACTTTGAAATAGAAAGTATAAGTAGAAAACAAAATAAAGTTATAAGGTATGCAAGTGAAAGTTAAAGTTGGTCAAACTGTATCCAATATTTTAATGGGAATCGTCAATTCCTGCAATTCCTGCGTCTACTTTGAATTCGGTCTCGACTCATACAGAACCTCTGCTAGGATGCTATTCTTTATGAATATCGAATAAATGAACATTAAAGAAAAGAATATTTTATTGATAAGTGCTTTGCAATTACACTCATACAACAATCGCTCGAATTTGTGTAGAAATCTAGTGATCGAAATAAGAATCGAATCACTTATACATTTTTCTCACTAACACTTTGAACTAGTGAAATCTAGACAATTTTCACTCTCTATCTATGTCATACATGTTTTCAACCATCGTTGTATGCCACACATCTCTCTTTCCATTGTGCACGAAAATGGTTAGGTTTGAACCTTATTTATAGAGTGCGAAGGGTTGCGTCTTTCCAAACGAAGAGTCGTGTCCATTGGCGAAGGGTTGCATCACTTTAATGTGATTGGATGTAAGGTTTCATCCTCATCTACACTGGAAAGGCACCTTTTCATGATTTTTCTGCTTCCAAAAGGTGCCTTTTCGTCTGACAGTTAATGGCGGTTGATCTTTTTTATCCAACGGTTTGTAGTTGAGAAGAGTTGACCAAAAACCATCATTAGTCACGAATACAATATGCATGTCACGATCATGAACAATAGTTGGTAACTTACTACTTGTGAACAATGATAAGTTGCGATCGCGAGAGCTTGTCGCAAGTGTGACTTTTCCAATCGCGAATAGGAATCACGATCATGACATGGTTGCGACTTATGCTTTTCTTCATGATTCTTTTTTGCAACTTTACTGATATTTGACAACTTCAATCCTAAGCCAATTCCTTGTGTCTCATGCATCTTTTTGCACCTTTTTCACTCTTTTTACATAGAATTCCATCTTTGATCATTTCACTCACAAGATTCACCTAGTTTCTGCACTTGCATAAAAAACAACTACATACCATGTGAAATCTTTTATATGCGGTATAAAATGACTTTAAACCATATCATTTTATAAGTAAAAATATCATGATAATAAGTGTAATTATACACTTATCACACCCTCACATTTAACTTTTACCTTGTCCTCAAGGTAAACACAATAAAAGTGTATAAAATAGTAATTCAAGTTCAAACCTCATTTATCGAGAGACTATTGTAGTGAGTACCACATTCCCATGTCGCATAAAGTTCAAGTAGAAGTTTGAAGTTTCCCACAAATTAGTAATGTGCAATTTATATAGTTTAGTTGCATACCTTTTCTCTTAATGAAGGGTCAACCAAATTGCATCTTCATATAAGCGTTATATGCTCGCTCGAATATTTCCTTCTCTTAGGTATAGTATAAAGTATAAAGGGCAAAGGGAGAACACTTGGAAAATATTGATCTCAAGGCATTTATAGGTAACCTAGGATGCTAAAAACTCTTAGTGGTTGCATTTTATGCTCCATACCGCTCTCCCCTTTTTTAGTGGTTGCATTTTATGCTCCATACCACTTTCTCTCATTTTTTTTTCTTTTAAGCATATGTTTTTGAATTACAAATTCATACTTTGTACCCATTTTTCATGCTAAGCTACTTTTCTTTTTTTCACTCATTAAATGGTTGCAGTTTCTGCTCCGCACCATTCCTCACCTTTTGCATAACTCATTGATTATCCTCTCTTTCTTTTAATTTTTCTCTCAATACCCTCATCAATTATTGATCACTTTCAAAGTATTATGGCTATAGTTTCCCAACACTTTAAACACGCTCAATACTTATAGGACGTATTCGAGAATAGCATATAAAACTCATAGTAAGAACATTACTAGATATTACTCCACTTAAAACTCATCGGTAATTTCAAACTAAAACTATATAACTTATACAAATTCATGTTGCATTGAAATTATATCTATACTTACATGGAATGTTGCTTTTGAATGTTACTCACCACTCATCCTTGCCAAATGCTAAATGTTGTGCCAAAAGCGTTCACACTCTCAACTTGAAACAACTTGTTCGAAATATGCACAATCGAACTTGTAATACCTAACACTCATAATAACCTTGGAATATATGTTAGTATAGTTCACAAAATCAAGAAAATTTCATTCTTCAATTTTTTTTAATTTATTTGATTTTTTTGGATTTTTACAAATGCCCCCCACACTAAAGAACATAATTTCCTCATTGTGAGTGACTTTATTAAAAACGAAAAACAAAAGATTAAAAGTAAACAACTAGTCTAAAAATTTGAAAAAGGAAAAGTAAAGAAAAGAGTAAACCCATTTTTATTGAGAAGGAGAATCCGAAGGACTAGGAGTAATTGATAATTTTGTTTTCTAAAGAAAGATAGTAATTTTCGAAGCATCGATTTATTACTCTTTTTTAGAATCTTCATGTCTTTTTTCATTACCCCAACTTCCGCATGGTAAGTGTCCAATTTTTTCTGCATACTCACCTTTCAATCTTCTAGAGCTTTGTCTTCTTCATCTTCATCTTCTTCTTCAATCATTGGAGCCTTTCCAAGATAACGTCCAGCAGTTGGATTAGATGGGCCAATGGAAGAATCTTCATGAGTCGAGATTAGTTTCTTGGTACGGTTTGAGTAGGAGTAGAAAGAATAGACACCATCGTTATCTTGTAGAAGTCCGATATTCTTCAAGTAACTCCCATCCATATATCGAAAGTACTCACTCGGTTGTTGAACAAAGGGGAGTTTGTTTTGCGCACCAAATATAATGGCGATGATAATTTTGACCTCCCTAATCTTGTTCCTCATGCTCGTTGAATTCTTCATCATCATGTCCCAAATTATATCCATGAACTATGCTTTTTGCTTATTCAATGCTCAAGAAAGAACAAACAAATCTCTCTTTTGGACTTTGGTGTTCTCTACTCCAAAAAATACCAAAGTGGCAAGGTATTTGTGGAGTAGAAGAATATACTCATCCTTAATAAGTTTATTTGGAGAATTTTTAGGATCGAAAACTCTCTTACCCATTAAATTTGCCCAAACTTGATTTGCTTGAAATGATTCCATCATTCTTGATGAATTTTCAACTTCAAACCTGAACCAAGTACTCATCATCTCTCTTGTGACGGTGCAATGTCTACCTTGGTTGAGAAATTAAATCACCCTCTTCTTCTTATCTTCAAAACAAATATCACTAGACATTCCAAAATCCAATCACGATTTTGTGGAAATCTCATTCCCACAAACGTGTTTAAACCAAGATCAGCAAGATACATCCCCATTAGCTCATGGAGGATCATATTGTTGATTTCCAATTTCCCCTCCTCACGTGAACAAATGGGAAAAGGACAACCATATTCTTGTTGATAGTTTGGGATTTCTCTTCTATTAGTGGTAACCTTAACACGAGGCATGTTGGTTTTTGAAGTAAAGGTTGAAAAAGGCTTGGAATGTAAAAGAATAGAGATGAAAGAATCAAAACTTTAGAAAGCTTTGTAGAAGGTTGTGGTGGTTATGGGTTCAATCTAAACCTTTATATAGAGTTTTAATAGGTCATTGATTGTCCAAAATAGTCAATATAGCCTTTTTTCCATCGATCTAGCCATTAATGGTAGTTTCAACCATCTGTAGCTTGTTAAATTGAGATTTACAATGGTCATATTCTTCCCATGTTATGATCGCGAAGTCTTGTCACGATCAT
The DNA here is from genome assembly GCA_949673415.1 of Euphorbia schlechtendalii. NCBI lineage: Eukaryota > Viridiplantae > Streptophyta > Magnoliopsida > Malpighiales > Euphorbiaceae > Euphorbia > Euphorbia schlechtendalii. Next base: position 1,218 of record CATIWQ010097031.1, on the reverse strand, counting down.
GACTTTCTTCACAACAGGAACAGAAGGTTTTACTGCATAATGTCACAGGCACGATCTATAGTCACGGTCGTGACCTTCTTCAATTCTTCTATTTCTTTGATTTTTATACTTAGTCCTAGAAAAAGTTAGAAAAACAAACATGTTAAATATAAATAATAAATATTTACTGTTTTCACACCTGAAATGATTTATGGTGAAGATAGTAATTGAACATCAACATCTTGTTGTTCAAATTTATTTTCATACTTAACATACATTAACAAACATAAAATTAAACAAACAAACGAACAACAAATAACAAACAACAAACTGTACAAAATCTTAAATCTAAGTGAAAAGCGAATAATTATTCGGAGGAAATCGATTCTGTTAACAGGTTAATCTTATAATAAGATTCCCGTAGATCTCGCTCGACGTCAAACATCAGCGTATGAATATCATCGATTTTCTTATGAATTGAGATTTGCGCCTTCGTAAGTTCATTCAACTTTCCCCAGAGGTTGGTTGCTTTTCTTTCTTCTTCTCTTGCAATTTCCCTTTCTCTTTTTATGTCGGCTTCCACTCTCTCCTCCCATGGTTTCCAATCATGATTGATCCTATCTTCTCCAATGCACATTACTAGAAATCCATACTCAAAGAATACTTCCGTGGTTAATTCCAAAATCTCATCTTCATCAGCAAAGACTTCAGTGGAATAAGGCATTCTCCCAATCTGTCCCAACAGATTTGCCATCGTTCGACACCCATATTCTATCATTCTAGGATTTTGTGCGGCAAACATAAGTGTCTCCATCATTAGCCCCAAAACATCAATACATTTCTTCCATCACAATCAATTCCTCAGGAATGATAAGATTGAAAATTGACTTACCAAACAATGCACCACTTAAGTAAAAGTGCAATGTGAGCAAGCAAGGATCATGAATCCACCTGCTTCAGGAAGATGCTTGTTTGAACTCAGTTTGGCCAGTCAGGCATTTCCATGTTGGTAAAGGATCCCATCCAGGAAGCATCTTATTGTAGCAGTCCTTTGGAAATCCCATATATCTGTCCAGTGCTTTCCTTATCAACTTGTATTCTTTTATGTGATGACGATAAACCAATCAATCTTTCTTATCGTTCTTCCACACCAATGTTACCAACATCTCCATACAATTTTCCACACTATTCCACAGAGACATGTTTGAATAAATGACAAAGTTAAGAATTCTAAGATAG
>CATIWQ010097022.1:0-20929 GCA_949673415.1 Euphorbia schlechtendalii | reverse complement strand
TATATCTATATACGTATGTACATATGTGTGTATGTATATGTGTATATATATATATATATATATAGATACACACACACACACACACACACACACACACACACATATAAACACACACATATATATACATATATATATACATATGTATGTATATATATGTATATATAGATATATACATACATATGTATGTGTGTGTGTATATATACACATACATACATAAATATGTATGTATATATGTATATTGGTCCCAACCAAAATATAAATTAATAATTACTAACAGATTCCAAATTCTATAATTGTCTAGTAAAAAATGAATCTATAATCACTTGTTTTTTTGTGATGCTTGGAAGATCCACCTTTGTCAAAGTTAGCTAATAGGAACTCTGATGATCTCTTAAGAGTGTTTGATATTGTTCGTTGACTAACTTTCAAATCGAAAGTTTTGTCAACCCACTGTACCAAATCTTGTTGAGTGCATCCTTGGTGATCTCTCTTAGGGCACTTCCAATGGTTCCTCATTTTGGAGAAATCCCCAAAATGGAGAATGAATATGGGGGATGGTTAAGTCTAACCATTCCCCATATAGTATATCCCCAAAATGGGGTTCCCTATATATGGGGAACCCCATTTTGGGGAATGGTTATTATATTAATATTTTTTTTAGTTTTTATTTAATTTAATGTGTTTAATATTTTTTTTTGTTATTGGGAATAGATTTGATATAAATAAATTAATATAATAATAATAAAATATTATTACTTTATTGGAATCTGAAATGGGGAATTGAAAATGAGGAAGATTGTTGGAGCAAAAACACTGTAGATCCTGCAAAATAGGGTTTGGGGAATGGAAAATGGGGGAAATGGTTGGACATGCTCTTATACTCGCATAACAGTTTTCGTTGTTGATTGGTCATGGTTAATTTTTGAACACCTTTTAGTTTAGGAGTCACAGTTGATGTGGTTTTAAAAAATTTCAATGGACATTTTATAGTGATCAATTTCTAACCATGTTTAATGTACATGGAAAATAAATGTAACTTGAAACTTGTTTTTGTAATTTATTTTTTTGTACCATGAATTAATTTTTTACTTATTAAAAAATAATGAACTTGACAAATTCAATTTTGTGAATGTATATTGGACTTGAAAATTTAAAGGTTGTATGTAAAACATCTTTAAATTAATAAATAATTAATTTATCGATATAATAATACCTCGTTAAATTAGTAAAATATCTAGGTCCTAACATATTAATTTGTAAAGATTTTACTGTACTTGGTTAAAATTGATCTTTTAAAAATGATTCAACCATTTTCGAATTCGCAATATGGTTTAACAATGGATGCGAGAAAGATAAACAATCCAAGTGCACAAACAAGCAAAATTGGACAACTCAAGTACTTAGTTTTGGTAAACAAATGCTTAGTAAAACTATTAAGTAAAACAAACTAAATATTTAGTAAGAAAAGAGAGAACACAAAACAATTAGTCAAATAAAAACAAATAGAAGAATCAGTGAATGATGAGTGAAAATAAAATGATGGGTAAAGAAAGTTTACACCTTCATTTAAATGGACTCTGTCTACTGTTTGCAAGATTTTGACTATACTCAATCTGATAGGCTTATATTCGGTAATGATGCCAAAAACCTTATTCCCCACTTTTCTACTAATAAGATAAAAGTTCTAAATATGAACAGGTGTTGTCAGTACAGCATATCAAATAGAAAAATGATGACCCATGCAAGTATACAGTTACAATGTAGTTTTAAAAGATATCGATCTCACAGGGAAGGAATTCGGTTCTAAAGATAACTAAAGTTACGGGTAAATGAAAATAGGTAATTTGTATTGAAGCGTTGGATGATAGACGGATGAACAGATAGATGTATGGACAGGCTAGAGAAGATGTAAAATATATAGATATTCCCTAAGAACAAGTTTAATAGAGAAAAACATGCAAAATCATCAAGAATATTTCGTACACTAGATAACTTCAACAAATACGGTTCTCGACGCCGTAATATTCAATAATTCACCGCAGAGCAACACATGAAATGAATTTTCTAAATCTAGGGTAAACAAATTATGACATGTATAAGAACCTGGATAACAATACTACTATGCTTAGTACGGGTCGCTCTCACATAGCCATATTTAGCAAGTTACCATTCCAAAAATGTTGACTCACTAAACAGCGTTATAATCACAGATCCAGTGATTATACACGATCTTGTTAACCCCGAAACTACTCTTAAAGTTAACTCAAAAGCATATAACTTGATTAATATAAAAGACTCAACACAAAATACACATTATGACACATAGACATATTATAAACTTCGAAATAGAAAGTATAAGTAGAAAGCAAAGAAAAGTTGTAAGGTATGCAAGGGAAAGCTAAAGTTGATCAAACCATATCCACTCTTTAATGGGAGTCGCCAATTCCTGCAATTCCTGCGTCTCCTTTGAATTTGGTCTCGACTAGTACAAAATCTCCTCTAGGATGTTATTATTTGTGAATATTGAACAAACAAATATTGAATAATGAAAAATTTTATTGATAAGTGATTTGCAATTATACTTATAGAACAATCGCTCGAATATGTATAGAAATCTAGTGATCAAAATAAGGTTTGAATCACTTATTTTCACGCTAACACTTATGAATGTAGCGAAATCTATATATTTTTATTCTCTATCTATACACACATTATGCACTATGACACATGCATAATCACTCACAATCCCATGCCACGAAATTGGTGAGTTTGGATCCCTATTTATAGAGTACGAAGGGTTGCATCTAGCCAAAGGAAGAGTCGTATCCATTGGCAAAAGATTACATCACTTCATTGTGATTGGATGAGAAGCTTTATCCTTATCCATAACGGAAAGGCATCTTTTCATGATTGGTTGACTTCTAAAAGGTGTCTTTTCATTTGGTAGTTTATGGCGGTTGATGGTGATTGATATTTTTTATCTGGCAATTGATAGTTGAGAAGAGTTGATAAAAAACCGTCAATGTTGCAACCGCGAAGTACATGTCGCGACCATGAATACTTGGTTGACAACTTTCTGTTTTGAAGAATACTAAGTAGTGACCGCGAATGGTTTTCTCGACCGTGAATTGTGTTTTTCTTCAGAATCCTTCTTGTTATTTTACCGATCTTAGACAGCTTTGATCCTAAGCCAAATCCTTAAGTTCCACGCATCTTTTTGCACCTTTTTCACTCTTTTTTTTATAGATTTCCAACTTTAATAATTTTACTTCCAAGATTTACCTAGTACCTGCATTTGCATCACAAACAACTACATACCACATGAAATTTTTTATATGAAGTATAAAAATGACTTAAATTATGGTGTTTAATGTCTAAAATTATTATGATAATAAGTGTAATTATACACTTATCACAAAACCAAATTGTTTATAATTGAAAATGTCATGATAATAAGTGTAATTATACACTTATCACTTTGCATCTAATCTGTTTATGCTCTGTCTATTCGTCTGTCTACCATTCAAAATGCTTAACTTCTTTTATTTTCTTTTGTTCTGTAACTCTAATTGATCCTGAGAACCGAATTCCTTCCCTGTGGGATCGATATCTTTTAAAACTACATCGCAACTGTATACTTGCAGTTATCATCATTTTTCTATTTGATAAGAGGTACTGACAACACCTATTCATATTTAGAACTTTTTATTATTAGTAGAAAAGTGACGAACAAGCATATATTCGAATCCGATCAGTTCAGTCATCAGATTGTTAGCGCACCACCCCTGTAATCAATAACTCAGCTATCAACGATGCTAGTTAACAGGCCATCTCCCAGTTCCGCTCCTCCTAGCTTCAACTCTCAGCAGGCAGGACCTTATAGTGCTACTACCCCCACCCTGTTCCATACAGGAATGAGTCCCTCGATGGGCCAGTACTAGTTAAGCCCTCGTTCGACAGGCACCCCAAGCTTTACCATTGGCTCAAGAGGCATGGCATTTACTCATGGCCAACCTCACCCGCCACCTGTGACCTTCGCTCATCCTTATCAACCGGGATTCCCCTACTACAACAAGGGCACAATGTCTCAAAGACAAGGATTAAACATAGCAGAATTTTGGCAACAATTCCTAGCCACCCATGCGCATCAATTCTTCGAGCATCTTCCAGTGGTGCATGAGGAAGATTGGCTTCCTAACAACTTTGTCCTGCCATAGTTGGTAAAGTATAAAGGAGAGGGAGATCCTAGATCTCATTTGGCGAGTTATCAAATGGTGATGAGGGCAAGGAGAATTTCAGACAGAATGTTAGCCAAGTTATTCATCGTCACTCTAGGCGAGATGGCTAACGAGTGGTACAACAACTTACCTCCGAAAGTTTCAAGTGACTGGGATCATTTGTCGAAGGCTTTGGTAGAGCAATACGGGTTCAACTCCTAAATGAAAATGACAATGCGGAAGCCGTTAAACAAATACCCCGGGGAATTATTCAATCCCTACTATGGCTGGTGGATGAAAACCTAGGTGCTGTTGAAAGACCATCTCAGCTTATTCGAGATGATTGTGAAGCTCTTAGATGGGGCTTTACCAGTGTATAGAAACTGTTTGGGGATGGACACTTTCACATCCTACAATGATGTATTATAGAAAGTTGAGAAGTTGAAGAGGATTGAGGCCATGAATGCGGTGGCGGCTACACCATTTAGTAGGACTTGGTATAAGAAGGTTGAAGCAGGGTCCTCATCAACACTCACCTCCTCACAATTAAAAGGGAAGCAAGCGGTGGTGCAGGTAGTTCAACAGAGACACTGGCATCTGTGCACCTAACGAAGGAAGAATATCATGGGACCTCTTCCTATTCCACTAACCTGGGATTTCTTTTCACTAAATTGTCGAAGTTAAAGAAGCTAGAGAGTTTGAAGCCTTGGGCACCCCCCAAACCATAGGAAAAGAACAATTTCTATCATTACCACGTGGTGGTCGGCCATAGGACTAACAATTGCAAATACCTCTTGAGGGCTATCCATAAGTTGATAGAGGATGGGGTGATAGAAGAGCCCGCATTAAAGCTCGGTACGATGAACAACCCCCTTCCTCAGTTCGAAGATAAGGAAGGGATGATAGGCTCGGAAATGGAGGAAGATTGGCAATGCATGGGGAAAGTGACGGAAGAATCCGTAATGATGATTAGATCAGGAATCGATCCTGTCACGTAAGCACAAACCTGGAATTGGGAATGAGCTCGTACAGCTTAGAGAAGATTGAAAGTTATCATTGCGTGAAGTTCAGGTTGTGCGAGATGTCTATATACAACTACTAGGATACCCCTAATTTCCATGTCTTCAAGTACGAGACCCTCATGAGAGCGCATGGTTTTGGTCGCAAGGTTTTGACTTTATTAACTCCTAGGATTTTTTATTTAATAATGAAGCCAAAAACCTTATCTCCCACTTTCCTACTGATAAGATATAAGTTCAAAATACGAATAGGTGTTGTCAATACCTCTTATCTAAATAGAAAATGGTGACCACTGCAAGTATACAGTTACAATGTAGTTTTATAAGATATCGATCCTATAGGAAAGGACTAGCTCTAAAGATAAATAAGAAAAATGGAATAAAGAAAATAAAATATTTTGAGATTTTAGTTGAGAGGATTAGAATGAAGAATGGATAGATATATGTACGGAAGACTAGAGATTCTAAATATATAGATTATCCCTATGAAATAAGTATAGCAGAGAAAACATGAAAGTTCAACAAAGATGTTACGATTCACTAAACTAATCTAACAGACTCGATTCAAAACACCCAAATGTTCAATTATTCACCGCAGAGCAACACATGAAATGAATTTTCTAAATCTAGTGCAAACGAATTAAGACAATTATATAAACCTGGACAACAATATTACTATGCTTAGTACGGGTCGCTCTCACATAGCCATATTTAGCAAGTTACCATTCCAAAAATGTTGGCTCACTAAACAGTGTTAAAATCACAGATCCAGTGATTGTACATGATATTGTTAACATCGAAACTACTCTTAAAATTAACTCCAACGCATATAACTTTATTAATATAAAAGACTTAACACGAAATACGCATTATGACACATAGACATATCATAAACTTCAAAATAAAGTATAAGTAAAAAGCAAATCAAAGCTATAACGTATGAAAGTGAAAGCTAAAGTTGATCAAACTGTATCCACTCTTTAATGGGAGTCGTCAATTCCCACAATTCTTGCATCTGCTTTGAATTCGGTCTTAGCCCGTACAGAACCTCCGCTAGGATGCTATTCTTTGCGAATATCGAACAAAATAGTATTGAAGAATGAAAACTTTTATTAATAAGTGATTTGCAAGTACACTTATACAACAATCACTCGTAAATATTGAGAAATCTAGTGATCGAAACAAGGATTCGAATCACTTAAACATTTTCTCGCTAACACTAATGAATGTAGAGAAACTAGATATTTTATTCTCTATCTACACACACTATACGTAACTCTATAATTGTACTCTCATGCTTTGTGAAATTTGTAAGGTTTGGAGCCCTATTTATAGAGTTCGAAGGGTTGCGTGTATCCAAACGAAGAGTTAAGTCCATTAGCGAAAGATTGCATCACTTCATCGCGATTGGTTGAGAAGCTTTAATCTTATCCACGATGGATAGGCATCTATTCATGATTGGTTGACTTCTGATAAGTGTCTTTTCGTTGGTAGTTGATGGTGGTTGATCATTCTTATCTGGCGGTTGGTAGTTAAGAAGATTTGACCAAAAAACGGTCCAAGTCATGACCACGATATACATATCGCGACCATGAATACTTGTTTGCCAATTTTCTGTTTTGAAGAATATTAAGTCATGACCGTGAATGGTTGTCACGACTGTGAAATGTGTTTTTCTTCAGAATTCTCCTTGTAACTTCACCGATCTTTGATAGCTTCGATCATAAGCCAAATCTTTAAGTTTCATGCATCTTTTTCACTCTTTTTACATAGAATTCCACTTTAGATCATTTTACTCCCAAGATTTACCTAGTATCGGCATTTGCACCAAAAACAACTACATACCACATGAAATTTTTTATATGAAGTATAAAAATTACTTAAACTATAGTGTTTAGTGTATAAAATTAATATGATAATAAGTGTAATTATACACTTATCATATGGATGATAAACAGGTCAGAGGTGGGGTGAATAACTCGTTTTCGAGTTTAATACACCACTCTAAGGGAATGCGAAATGTTACCTCTTAAGCTTCTTTTGAGTAAATAACTAACTTGTAGTTTTTATCAGAGAATCCCAATTTATCTAGTTTGCCTTTTGATCTTTAGATTATGCAAGTAAAAAGATTAGATTTTATATGCAATGACAATTAATATGAGATGGTAAGAGAATTGCAAACTTATTTTTATACTGGTTCAGCCTTTACTTAATCTAATCCTTGGAAACTTTGTCCAAGATTTAATTCACTATTAATTCTTCTTTGGGTGAAGAAGCAACCACCACAATGCTGGTATCCAGATTTGAGTACCGTCCAACAATCCTACCAGATTGAGCTTTATCAATACAAAAGTACCGTTCTTGTAAGCTCAAAGCTTTCCCAATACAAAGAGTACCCTCCTCTTCTAGTATATAAACTCCCTCACACTAAATTAGCACTTAAACTAATGATTACAATGTTTAGAAGAAATGAAAAGATTAAGATTCTGAACAATGTTTCAGTAAAACTTGATTACAAATAATTTAGAGTTGATGTTTTCTATTAGATCCAGAAGTGAAGTTTGATCTTGATAATAATACTTCACCAAATTCCTCTACTGGAATAAGCCTCCCTTTTATAGGCCTCAAGATGTTTCTCGTTGAGATTGGACTGCAGTAAAGGTTTTGCCTATTATCTCTTGAGATTGAGCCATTGATATATCCATTTAGACTTGATAATATGAAAATAAATTTGTAATTTGGTGATGAAAGTTTTGGTCCACACAATGTATGGTTGTCTGCTATGAGGGAGAAGGAATATTTTTGTTCCCTGTATTGCAATATCATTTTGTCATTTTCTCAGGTGTGAACTTTTTCGCACAATGACATTTGATGCAATGTCTGATGAAATTAGCTCTCGTAACTAAAGTGTATTTTTATTTTGTCCATGGAGATCTTTTAAAGAAATACATCTTCTGATAGGTGGTGCTTAATGTATGTTATTCTCAGACAACATATTCTGAGAATGACGATCCTTTTGAGTAATAAATTCTCCTATTGAGATTAATTAACTTATGTTTTGAGATGCCATTCTTTCTGAATACTCTAACTCCAAGTAAACTCCTTAATTTAATGTTAACAAAATCTTATCTCTGGGATTTGTATCCAACAAAATGATTTTTCATAAATATTTAAATTTAGTTAATAGTTATTACTCCAGATCTAAGTATAATATAAAGGCCTAGTGTATATGGAAAAATGGACTCAAAAACCCTAAAAGTGGACTTGAACATCCTAGCTTGGCAGATTCATTGAGATTTATAAATATCAAAAGTTAAAACAATCATTTGAAAACAATAATTTAGGCATAAAAAGCAAACAACAAGAACAATGAATTTTAGGATGTTTCACAAAAATGTTGTATTAGCTTATTGCTTATGAATAATTATTAAATTTATAAGCCAATAACTAGGATATACATTCTGCCTACACTTCCCTTCTCAAAATGGCAAAGATCATCCCCAAAACATAATCGATCCGCATACATCTTAACTCAACTGGCAAAGTAAATAGAAATTTATTTATCCTCCCAAGGTAATCATCCTAGTAGGATTTTGATATCCAATAAATAAACAAGGGTAAACTTAAAAAAACATACTCTGTGATTTCACCATTTTATGTCGTTAACAAATAAGTGATTTTGTCTTGACACCGTCAATTACTATGACATAAAGGGCAACTATGGGACTCCACTATATACCCTTTTATTTCTATGTCTTTTTCTACCTCCATGAAAGATATGAGAAAGTTAAACTTTATATTCAAATGCTCAAGCTATTCCCTTTGTCAAAATCCATGCGCATTTCAAAGAGTTTCAACTCCAGTTCCAGTCACTGTTTCATTTTCAAGAGGGATTTAGGCTACTGGTGTTTTAGATATGGCGAACTTTGACAATAACTAGCTTGGTTGAGAGGCTTCGCGTTAGATAAGAGCAATGAACTAGATGAGGACGAATTTGAGTTAAGGAAATTGTCAAGTAATAGTTGAAAAAGGTAGTTAGGGATGACGTAAAAAATTATTGTTGTCAACCAATTGGCGAGGGTGGGGGAACTTCGAAGCTGCGAAATTGCACTTACTGTTATGATTAAAAAAGACCTAGTATAATTAATTGATTTTATAATTCTCTTCTTAGGTTGGCTTGATACTAGGTTTTGTTGACTTGAGAAATGAAATTTGAATTTTATACCGTATATTTGTTTAGTTGAGGAAGATGATACAAAGTGAACATTTGAATTTTTTTTTTAAATCTAAAGTTATTTTTGTGAGATTTTGAATTGATACATTGGATATTGGGATTGAAATGATGATGATGATGAACAAAATTGTATTTTCCAAAATTGCTTTTGTCACGTCATCTTTTTTAAGGACGTTAAGAAAAATTCCCTTATATGTTAACCGTGCAAAACCTCGGATTCCTTTTGGAAAAAAATTTTACAAACCCCCTTTTAAAAACAAGTGAAATCACATGGTTTATTTTAAGATTATTTGATAAATAAATAACAAGCTCTATTCAATCAATAGGTTTTGATCTAATGACCACCGATGTTGTGGTTATGAACCCTATAATCAACAAAATTGATAAAATGCTACTTCCTATGGTTGATTCCTTTTCATTTTAGAATATTAATGCTACTTTCAATAATGTTTTCCTAATTTACCCTTTATTAATTAAGAAAGAGTTTAAATATAAAAAAAATTATAAATTGCTAGTAGTTAAGAAGAAAAAGAATGAAATAATAAAGTAAAAATAATAAATTAACCATTACAATAATACATTAAATATCTTATTAATTTTGATGAAAAATTTAAAATCATTAATATTAAGAATTAGAGGGAGTATTTTGTATTTCAGTAATTCTATATTGACACTACTTGTTTGACACCCGTTGACATTATGCAATCTCCACCATCCATCTTGTTTTCATCCTATGGTGAAGATTTAACTACTCAAAGATGAATGGTGGAGATTTTAAAGTATAAATGGATGTCAAACAAGCTGGTGTCAATATAGAATTATCGTTTTTATTTATTAGAATAAACTTCTAATTGGATTAGGACGAATTCCTTCAAATTCACGCCAATTACGAAACCTATTCCTAGTCGAACACAAATATTCAGAACACTTAGGGTTTGTTTGGAAATAAATCACATAAGAAAATGAAAAGAATTGAATTGAATTCATTCAAAAGAATTCAATAGAAATGATATCTCAAACAAATTCCTTTATTTGGAAACTTCATTTGTATTAAAAAAATTCAATTGATTGTTAATTAATATATTTAACATTTTTTTAAAACAATTTATTCAAATATTTTGACTCATTTAATTAAAAGCATACGAGAAGGTTGAAATGATAAAAATAATATTAAAATGCATAATTCAAACGAATTCCTTTGAAATCTTACAAGTTTTTGCAAGAATTCTATTCTTTACATTCACAAGAATTCAAATCTTACATGATTTGAATTCCATCAATATATATTTAGTTCCAAACAAAAGAATTTGACAAAATAAATTCAATTGAATTGAATTCTTTTAAAATGGAGCATTCCAAACACATCCGACTGCAATCCGCCGGAGCAAGACTTTGAAATTGCGATTACTATAATTACATGATAACGGAAAAGCGCGCTTATCCGCCCCTTCCTTTTTAACTGCGCATGTCCTTCTGGACTGACTGACTCTAGACTGTCATACAGAGATACACATGGATTCTAAAACGATACCGTTTTCCCCCAACCCGCTGCAGGATCGAGGCGCCGGCGGTAAGGCGAAGAAACCGCAGTCACGTAAACAGCAACCTACTCCTTATGCTCGTCCTCAACAGAACCAGGAACAGCGTCGTCGTTGGATCTCTAAACTTGTAGATCCTGCTTTCCGTCTTGTTTATGGCGGCGCCAACCTGATATTCCCTTCCTTTTTCTCCAAATCGCGATCTGACAATGCGCTTCCTTCTCGTGGCTCTCTAGAAGAAAATCATGGTTCGTTTTCTTTAGTATTCGCCTCTGTTTTCTCTTGTCTATAAATTAGGGTTTGATGATTTTGTAGTCCAATGGATAGGATGCCAAATCGTTTTTTTATTTGCAGCGAGTCTTGTTAACAATGATACCTTTTGTTAATTTGTTATACTTGTTACTTTAATTGGAATGCCTTTGATATGTTTCTGATTTAACAATTCATAATTTACTTGCAGAGGTTGATGAGCAATATGATGTTGCTGATGATGGTAATTTGACAGAAAATGTAAGCCCTTTCACAACTTGCTCCCATCTGTAAAATAAATCCTGCTAATTTTCTATGACCATTCTGTGTGGATATAATTCCAGGGTGTATAGTTGTATCTTGTAATCATTGCTCCATTAGATGAATTTTGTTTTCCGAAAAATTCTTATTTTTATAGGAAGAAGGTTGTTGGTATTGCATTTTATGCCTATCTCAAAACTGGTGATTTGGAGTCATTTATGGAATTCTCCCTTTGGAATTATGAAAACATACTTCTACTGATTTTCTGCCAACTTTTTTTTTAGGTTAATAAAGGGATAGATAGAGAAATAAACCTTTCTATGCTTAAATACCCTAGGGAATAAAGATGAGATGAATGATGAAGAAGTTATACTCCTTTCCCGTCAACACCAAAATAAAAAGTTTCATTTTAATGAATCAAATTCATGCTTAATGTTATTTCCTACGTTTGGAATCATTTTCTTTCAAACTTATGGAAACATTAGTCTGGATATAACTTCCGGCTTTGTTTATGTGCAATGCGTCAAACTGTTTCTAGACTGCACATTTTGTTCCTCCACCTGAGATATGTGCACTTATTTCAAACTCATTTTTATGGTTATTTTTATTTTCTCTCCCATATAAGATTCTATTATATTCTATTAGAGTGTATTCTTGTTTTGTGGTCATTTATAATTCACGGGCTCCTTTAACAAGATTGTTTTGAAGAAGTTGCATCTGTGTATTCTATGCTTGCATTCTTATATTTGATTGCAGTGTTTGGGAAAGAAAAAACAGCAACAGTTTATTTCACTGAATATAGCATATAAAATTGTAGAGATTGCATGGCTTGCATCTAATTTATTAGAGTATCTGACGTCCCGGAATATTTTCTTTTGTAGAATGTGATATCAAGCACAACTCCATTGGCTGGAAGTAGCAGCTGTTTGAACATGAACGAGAAGGAACATAACCCAAAAGCTCAAGTTCTTGATCCTGATGGGTTTTCTGAAATAGAGAAACTAGTGAAGGATAAAAACTTCTCCAGGTAAGTTGCAGCATTTGATTTGATCAATACCACTATCTTGTTTTTATGCTTGACAACTCTTAATGTCATAAAAAAACAGGGTACTTTGTAACACGTTTCAGCTACAAACAATATAGGGAAAGCTTATCTTTAAATTCTTTTCTATTTCTATGCAGGGATGACATTAATCGCTTGCTAGAGATAATAAATTCAAAGATTGATTGTTCTGATATGGAGCAAGGAAATACCCTTGAAATCACAAGAGTAGGTGATCTCAGAGGATCTGGAGCCGCTGATTATTCGGGGAAGTCAACTGAAGGGAAGCAAGAAGATGTGGGAACCTCAAAAAATAAAGATAAAATCTATTCACATGCAAATTCACTCGATGATGGAAGGCCTATCTCCCTTGAAAAATCTCGTAAATATACCAAAGAAAAGAATGAGGATCTGGATAGAATTTTATGGAGATCTTCAACCCCTATCATCCATTCAAAAGTAAGAATTACCACTATAGTAAGATGTGTGCATCAGTCTTTTGATACACACAATGTTGTATGCAATCGTATCTTTGCCCCATTTTGTGTCTAGGACCATGTTTGCACCTCTTGCTATATTATATTTTTTGCTGTCTTTTTGAAGAGTAGGACATAGATACCTTATTTTTTTTATCTGAATCCTTGTCAACTGAATTTGTTAGATACCCACTCCAACATGTGTATTTAAAAATAAAAGCGCAAGGTAAGGTAGATACGTCTTGCCATCGGGAATCAGAATGGGTTCAGTTGGTTGTTTTTGAAATCCAAATAGGAAAAAGATTGATCTCCAAACTCATATTTTGTCTGAACTCTGATGACATTTATATGAAAAATGAGTTTAAACTAGTATGGTACTATTTCTCCATTGCAGTGTAGTCAAAGGCACTAGGCGCATAGGGCGCCAACCTTATACCTTGTTAGGCGGTGCATGTTGCAAAGGCGTGAGCCGGGATGCGCAAGGAGCGCCTTAGGTGCATAGGGCGCAAATAAATGAATTTTTAGTTTTTTTTTGTTTAAATTAAGTTAACAGTGATTGACACCTCTTAAAACTCCAAAGCCCGCCAACTACTTTTAGTTTTCCTATTTAGTAATTAAAAGCTTTAAACTCTAATTTATTACCTGGTTAGTCTTACCCTAATTATACAAACAAAATAAGAATTCCTAATTAACGATTTACAAAGCAAGCTACTGCTGCCTCAACTATGGTTGCAAATATTCTGGTGTGTCTTTTTAAAATTTTGCAAATATTCTGATAGTATGTAACTATGGTTGCAAATATTCTGATGTATCAGTCCATGTTTGCATTTGTCTTTTTAAAAGTTTTATTCTGATCTGATAATATATATCAATTCCAAATTCTTATTAACATTTGAAGTTTTGTGCTTGCTTGAAATACGTTATCAAGTTTCGTATCTTGTTTTTATGTTTTGTTGGCAGTCCTGTTTTGGGTCTTTGAACAATTTCTGTATTCTGTAATCGATATGATTCTGTATTTATTTCAGTCCTGTTTCGGGTCTTTGTCTGTGAATTGCTAGCGTTATTGACTTATTGTATAAATAGTCGTTGATAAATTTGAGAGGGATTCTAATGAAGATGGGGAATATGTTGATCTTGATCATAGTAGTCAAGGCGCTGAGGTGCACTCAAGGAGCAAGGCTGCGCCCTGGGCTTTTTGGCCGCCTAGGCTTGCTATAGGCACAGAATTCAGCCTAAAACCCCGAAAGGTGCAAGGCTGCGACCTAGAGCCTAGTCGTGCCTAGGTGCGCCTTTGACTACTATGATCTTGATGATTGATAATTTATGTTTTGGATTGATAGGAATTAGGTTTTATTATTATAGACTTTTAATTTTTGAATTTCCTTTAAGTGAAGCGAAAAACTTTTTAATTTATATTCTTTTTTAAGTTCATGCACCTAGTGTGCGCCTAGGCTACAGGACCCCTTGTTGCCTTGGGTGCGCCTTGACTACTATGCTCCATTGTTTGGAGAGCTTGTGCATCTTTTGTGAATTAAGTTTATGAATATGTTAATGAATTTCATGGACAATAAATGCATTTGGATGGTATTTTACTTTCAACTTTCTATTCTTTGACATATTGGTAACAATTCAACAGGTGCGGGATGATATTGGCTCTTCACCAATTGATATTGCAAGAGCCTATATGGAAAAACGAACATCAGAAGCAGGCATTGATTCCAACACCTCATTGTCAAGAGATGAAGAGAGATTGACACATATCAATGAGCTTGTGGCAAAGCCATCACCTGCCCCTAGGACAATCCCATGCTGGCCCGGGGCTTTGGTGCCGGAGCAGAATGATTATATGACCCCCCAAACTCAAAGAAAGAGATTTGGGCTTCAAAATTTTCCCCGAACCCCTTATTCTAGATCTATTCATTCTAGGGCGAATTCCAGGGTGAATGTTTGTTACCATTTTATGCTTTTGATACTTTAAAATTGTATTAGCCCCTTATTCTTTGAGTTTGGTTCTTTTGTCTCATCAGTTGATGCAGTTACAGGGAAATAGTGATAGGCACCCAAGCATAACATCAACTCAATTTCAGCAGACTTTAACTCCATCTGGACAGGTAAATTTTTCGTAGTCCAAACTATTGTTTTATTCAGATTGCAAAACTTGACAGGTACTTGCAATTGTTTGATAGCAATGTTTCAGTTTGTAAGTTATATTCCTTAGAAATTTTGTTATGGTGAAACATGGAGCCAATAAGTATGTGGCTTAATGCATCCAAAGCCCCCCAAACTAAACCCTGAACTTTCAAAAGTTCCAAATAACCCCTTGAACTTGCTAAATTGCACTAGTTTGCCCCCTCAATGCCATGTGTCAGCTTATGGTTAGTTTGACTTTTCAAAAATGTCATTTTCCTGATTTTTTGGTGCACTATTTACAAGTTCAGGGGGAAAATGGCGTTTTGGGACAAGTTCAGGGGGCTCCAAATGTATTTAGCCTAAGTATTTTGTTGCTTCTATGTTATAAAATTTTGTTCATCAAGTTTCTGGGTTGAATATTGTCTGAGTTTTTTGTCTTTGTTTGACTGCATAGGTAAATTCAAAGAACAATGCATTATATGGTGACCATGGATCCGTGGGACCTATTCGTAGAGTGCGGCATAAGGTTAATGCCGAATCTCCCTCTAAAGTATCTGTGAATTTCAAGACACCTTTAAGCAGTGCTGAGATGGAATACTTCAGTAGATCAGAGGGCTTATTTTCTGCTCTGAAAAAAAATCTGGAAAATGGACAAATCGATAGCTCCACAAAATATCCATCATTTGGTAGTGAGCCACAAAACACCGAAATCAGTGCACCCTCTGTCCCTGCACATTCTAGCCAGGTTGCTAGAAAAATATTAGAGCACCTTGACAGAAATCCACCTACTCCTAAAGAGAAATCTGCTGAATTAAGGCTAGCTTCTTCATGGAACAAATCCCAGAAGCAACCTACGTTCTTTCCCAACAAGCTTAATGGGATGTCCAATTTAGGTGGTCTCGATTCTCCGAAATTGGTTCAAGGCAACAAAGATAATCCACAGGAGTCTGCTAAAAAAGCGAATGCAGCTGTAAGTAATAATGCAACTGCTTTTACACACGGTGATGGCCCTTCACAAGATTTTTCAAAAGCCTTGAATTCTCAATACAGAGGAGGTGGTGAGGTATGTTATTATTTCTTGGTTCTAATATGCATATTTATGTAGTTGCAAAATAGCTGAAATTTTTGGGCAAATAGAACTTTTTGGGCCGGTGGTATAGCCAGTATCCATATTTTGTCCCTCTGCTATACATGTTGTGCTGTGTGAATAGTTACCTTTTTGGTCCTTGTGTCATACATTGTTATTTATTGGGTCTCCGTGGTATGCAATTAGTTAACTCTTTGGACCTAATAACTAATGTAGCAAAATATCATATAATATGTACTAAATGGATAAAAAAGGTAACAAATTGAATAAACACAAGGTCCAATGGGGTAACATGTATTACAGAGGAATCAAATGGACAAACAGTAACACATGGCCCGAAGAGGGCTCTAGGCTGACATTTTTGCTAGATATTTGTATTTCATTGGGAAAATGTGGAGTAACTAGCATGTATATAAGCTCAAAATAGCCTCTTAACTGACCAAGATAAAATGATTACTTTAGGATGCTGGGAAGGTTTCGTCAAGGCTTCCACCTAGAACATCCAGTGCAAAGCCGGTGTTATCGTCTATTACCATCGGAAAGCCGATTCAAAGGTGGGCAATGGCATCTTCTTCTGATAATAGCTTGGGATTTACCTTCCCAGTTTCTGCAGCCTCTGGGGGGTCATCGGAGCCTCCAACACCGACAATGCCAACTTTTTCGGCGGTTGGCCAGAGTGAGGGATCATCAGTCCCATCGTTCAGTTTCGGGTCAAGAAAGTCAACGCCCCCGCTTGTATTTTCTTTCCCTTCAACGAGCAGTTCCTTTGGGCTTGAAGATGGATCAGGGCTTAAGTTCAAATTTGGATCAGACGAGCCCAGGATATCATTTGCTTCCGTTGGCCAGAAGAATACAATATGTTGTTGAATTTGGAAAAAAAGAATAGAGAACAAAGATAGTGAGATTTCATGGATTTTCATTTTTGAATTTTGAATATAATTGGACTGTCGAGCTTACTGTTAATGACAAATTATTAAGTTGCATGCTTCATATTTGTGGTGAAATTGTCGAAAATATCTCAAAATGCTGTGCTCTTCCTCCCATCTTACATGTTGCTCCAACAAACTCAAATAAACTTTTCTCTTCTGAAAAATTTCCATGTAAGCTATTGTTGAACAAAAAAAAATTAACCATATGAAGTTAAGGGGTGTTAACAAGCCGAATCGAGACCACATATGGGCTCGACTCTGAAAATTAAATGAACAAGCTTAGCTTGAAGCTTGTCAAACTTAAGATGTTCTGGCTCAGCTTTAGGTTGTGAAAACTTAGGTTCGAATTCGCCAGTTTAAGTGAACATCATTTACTTTGGCTTAGTTCTTTACTATTATTTTCAAGATACTAACTTTGGTTTTCCAACAACATACTGTATTATACATATCCGCAGGTTGTGTAGTAATTAAAAAAATTATGAGTCTATTAGCGAGCTTTTAAGTTGAATCTTCTAAAACTTGGTTTGACAAGTTATATCTCGAGCCAATCTTGAATTCGAGTCGAATTCTATCAAACTGAGCTTTCACTAAGCTGATCTTGAACTATACAAATATATATTCTAAATGCTTTTACACGCAAAAATATTAATACACAATATTAACAACCAAACATTACCATTACATAAAGAACACATTAACAAAGAAAACAAATACAAAAACATTAAAAGTATAAATAATGTCACAGAACTACTAGGATAAGAAAAAAACTAATTTAATTTCTCATTTCAAAGACTATGATAACGTGTACAATGAAATATAAAATTAAAGAGATGAATTATTCAATTAATTGGAGTGTGGGCCAGAGTGTCTTGTCAACAAAATAGGCGTCCATTTCTTTAACTATTTTGAATCTTTGTCGATCGGGTGTTTGTTTATTACATTTACACCCTCCAAGTTGTATAGCTTATTTGATGCATTAATGAAATTTCAATCCTTTTCCCACAAAAAAAAAAATTCCATTACAGTATATAGGAAGAAGATTGCAAGAAGAGTGAGGAAGTCAGGGGAAATGAAATGAGTGTATTAAGCAGAGATGACTTTGACGTTTTAATTTCTATATTTTAGAATGAATCAACCCATTGCATATTAATGTATCCTTTCTTTTTGGATATATTAAAAAATTTCATTAGACTTGAAATCGATAAGTAAAGTGCAATCGTAAATCATATATTATTAATGACAGAATATATATCCACTCATTTTTCTATATATCGAAGAATCAACTAATTCATCAATTTAATGAAATATCTACGTTATTGATTGACGAAACCGCATGAACATTTCCTAAATTATAATAGTATATCGATAATTATTCAATAATAAACCTGGTTATATGAAATATTTTCAGCATTATGTTAACTTTAAACAACAGACAATGCATCCATCTCCACCATCTCATCACTATGTTATTTCTTATAATTTTGCATAATAACAAAAACAGATGCACATTTTGCAAGTGGGAATGAATTCTTTTAAGCAAGAGATATGGAGTGCCAAAAAGTGAGAGAACAATGTGTTTAGAAAATGTGTATTCAGTTTTAGTCCTTCAAAATGGAAAGGAATGAAGAGCTAAAATTTGTTCAAATATTCTCTAAATTTAAAAAACCTTGTCCCCAGATTGATTGCAATTGCAATTTATACTTGCTTTACCTGATGTCTTTCAATCATTGCTCATTTCCCATTTCTTGTTTTAATTTTCCATTTCATCTTCAAATATTTACTATGACGAGAGCTTATGTTTAGCATTGTGTAATGCTATTGCGGAAATCGGATTATGAGGATCGAGACACAGCAAATATATAAAAGGCAATCAAAGTAAAAAGACTAGTCATTACAAGAAGTTAGCACAATTATACAATACTTATGGATCTCTTCAGCTGTTTGATGTTGCAGACCACTACATCAAAGATTCCGTTAACTTTAGGAATGATGAGTCCGATGCATGACAAAACAAATATATTTTTTGTTTGAAAAACTACAACGGTTAGTTAGAACACATGTAACATAAAACAAAGATTTGCATTGTGCTAGCTTCTACTATAAAAACATTTTTGTAACGAGATAAGGTTCATATATTACTTGTGAATAGGCTTAGAAAAACAATGATGTAAGGAAGAAGAAGGCAAAGAGAATACAAAATACAACACACTTCTCTTATTTCTTTCACTCAACACTCTTAATACATTTGTTGTTCTTGTTTTTGTTTCTATATCTATGGCTAAATGTAGAGCCTATTTATAGCCAAATACCATCTACATAATGGAGAAAACACTTACATAATGGAGAAAACACTAAGTGATGGTGGCTAATCCACCACAATATGCATAATGACTCATAAATCACAATAAGCATTTACCTAATTTACACACCAAAATATGTTGAATTAGTGGTCCGTTAACTCATTTTAATTTTTAAGTTTAGTTTCCAATACATCCTGATCTTTTTACATTTTTTAGGCCTTAATTTACTCTTTTATATTTGCATTTGTTTTTTTACTTGTTCTGCCATATCAAATAGTTTTTGTAGGCTTAACATGGCCAATGGCTTTAATTTCTTCTCTATGAAACAAGGAGAATATTATTCTTAAACTAGTCCCTTTTTGTTGCATAGCTATAGCCGTTTGGTTCAATATCTCAGTTTCTGCAGATTCATTATGTGTGTGTGTGTCTAAGTCGCTCAAAATCATTTCAGTATATAATTTCGCCAAAAAGAAGCTAGAAGCATTTTAAATGCTAATGATTATGTTCAGCTTATAAAAAATGTTTGCTTCTTGGAACTGGGCATATAAAAATCAGTATCTGCATAGTGAACATGGTTTACATTTTGAATGTTTTTCCTCACATAAAACCAACATTGACATATGTACTAAAAAATCTAGTATATAACAATAGTGTATGACAAACATAAAGTGATGATGTAGATGTTCAAGAATTTTATATAGCATTCTGATATATAACGAGTTCCTATTTACTATCCAATATATTAGCCCAAAATCTTAATTCATTTTCAATCTTTCTAATATTACGTATCCCTTGAGGAAAGCGGAGATGGATAACTCAAGGAAGCATTTGACACTCGTTCTATTTTGCTTTATTCTTGTAGTGCTGGTATTTGAGTAAGTAGGTTTCCTTATCCAAAATGTACAGATTATCTAGTAAGCATGTTTGCTTTGTTCTAATACTGCACATTATTTCTCAATTTCATAATTTCAATAAGTTTAACAATCGATATCCCTGAAAGTTCGACTCTCTTTTTCTCTCTGCTAAGGTTAGTTGGGTTTTCATCCTTTAGGGTCTCTTACGTAGGAAAAATCACGGATTAGTCATTGTTTTCTGTGCGTTTCTTTGTCAGTAGTCTTTTTCTCCACTTTTTGAATTGTTTTTACTTTCTATTTATCACTATGGCAGACCATTTAAATGACAGATTCCCTAGGGTGAGGCTTGAAGACAAATCTGAATGGGACGATGAAGAGGGATTCACAGTTGATGAGGCAGATGCAGTTACAAAGGTAAGGCCAACGAAGTCTAGTTATTTTCGGTTGGTAATGACAGAAGTGTAAAAGGGATAAATTTTAAGAAATTAAAACCATTCCTTTACTGTTTGCTGTTCTTCCATGAACTAGATGGGGAGAGAGTGTTTAATGTGATTGAGGAAATGATGTTTCTAGAGACTCGGTATCTAACTCCT